>CAUYRH010049093.1:0-69683 GCA_963574655.1 Perodicticus potto | reverse complement strand
TTGAGACAGAGCCTCAAGCTGTCACCCTGGATAGAGTGCAGTGGCATCCCAGCTCACAGCAACCTCCAATTCCTGGGCTTAAGCGAGTCTCCTGCCTCCACCTCCCAAGTAGCTGGGACTACAGGCACCGGCCACAATGCCTGGCCATTTTTTGGTTGAAGCCGTCATTGTTGTTTGGCGGGCCCGGGCTGGATTTGAACCCGCCAGCTCAGGTGTACGTGGCTGGCACCTTAGCCCGTTCAGCCACAGGCACTGAGCCAATTTTATCTTTCTTTGAACTTTTAAAGTGTGAAGAGCACACCATTTTGAGTTAGATAAATGCCTAACATTGTATTTCTATGGAACATAGTGCTCCAGAGGTTTTAGCACAAGCCAGGTAAGAGTATGAGTTGAAAACCACCGCAAAGCAACTCCAGGCTGTGCTGACCCCTGGAGTCATTAGGAAAGGGACAAGAGTCACTTAACATCTCCCTCTGACCATCCAGTTGCCATCTCAAACTTTACAGGTCCAAAACTGAGCCCCTGCTCTGCAGAGTATGCGATAGTCGCCACCCAGCTTCTCCAGGACCTCTGCACTGTCCCAGGTACTGAGATTCATCAGCAGGTGACCAACAGCCTAGCCCAGCCCGTTGACAGAGCTTGCCTTCCACAGAGGAGAAGCACTTTGCCCAAGGTTTTGTAAGCCAAAAATAAAATTCTAATTCCCCAACAGACTGAACATGCCCCCCTCTTAGAACCCGAAGAAACCTAAAAACCTGACCTACCAGCCATGCTAGGACAGGAGGTTAGACACACTTCATTTTACCCCGCCTTTTTCAGGGTGTATGTTATACACAATGACTGACTAGCATTAATGTTAAAATGGATATTATAAGACTTACAAAACAGACTTCTTGTGGCAGTAAGATACCAAATTGTACACAGGACCAAATGCCATGCCAGACAAGCAATAAGTCACCCCCTCACTTAAACATAAACTATGGGGCGGCTCCGGTGGCTCAAAGGAGTAGGGCGCCAGCCCCATATGCCGGAGATGATGGGTTCAAACCTAGCCCTGGCCAAAAACTGCAAAAAAAAATAAAAAATAAAAAACCATAAACTATGTTCTAGTTGCCACAAGGTTTTCCTTTTCTCTGGCAGCTAAGCAATCACTGGCCTTGAGATAAGCGATATTAAAACAATTTGCAGCTTCACTGGCAAATTCTGCCTCCACCACTGTTCTACAAGCCAACAACTACAGTTCTGATTGGACGAGAGACTGATTTTTAGTGACTTTCTCCTGGTAAGAGACCACCACCCATTTTATAGGTATGACTGGTTTTACAGAGGCTGTGCACTTGAGGGCCTTTGTGTCCTTAAAAAAAAACATTTTGATATATAATATAGTGCCTAACTGAGACACATTTAAATATTAAATCTTCCCAGATTCAACATGGTCTCATGTTGCATGACTGTTTGCTCGCCAAGCATGCGTCAGGACCAGCTTCATGAACACTCATATCCTCCCATAACCTGTTGAATAGATACAGTTAGCCAAATTGTTTGGTTTAAATCCTGCCCATGCCTTTCTTCTTCCAGGTTTCTGTCTCTGGTCCTGGCCAGAGGCTATACTTCCCAGACTGTCGGAATAGCCATCTTGAAAGGTGTAACCCTTTGGAAGAAATGAAACTCTTCTAAGTTTGTAGATCTTGTGATTTCAGTTAATGGATTCAACCCTTCCCAGGACCCCCTGTTCCCAGTGACATCAGCTCAAGGGTCAAGCAGGAGGTCTGGCCTTCTTGCCCCAACTTGGGGTAACTCTGAAGGGCCCGCCCAACTTCAGAGTCCCTGTGGGGCTGGGTTAGTCCCTAGCTGGAACCAAGTGCCAGCCATGAAACTCCCTCGGTCAGGTCCTGCTTACTTCTCCTCCTCTCTGGCTGTAGGTGGTGAGCACAGTGGCCAGCGAACTTCCCACAAGCTATTTCACCTTGGTCTACCACCCAGCAACGGTGCCTGCAACTCGATCTTTTCCCCAAATCTCTTCCTCTTTCCATCTTCTCCTGGTACCATCTTTAACATTCTCTTTCCTTCACTCCCACAGCCTACTGGTCAAAAATCCTACTGGTTTTACCTTTGAATTATATGAAGAATCTTATCAGTCTTCAGTGTCCCCCACTGTCCTGCTCCCACCTGACTTCATGGTGGCCTCACAGTTGTCCTCCCCACTTCGGCCCTTGCTGCCCTTGAGCCTCTTTGCAATAGAGTAACCAGAAAAAGATGTCAAGTCAGGTTGCGACTCCCCAGATATTTGCAGGCTCCCTCAGGCTTTTACTCAAGATCACCTTTTTGATGAGGTCTTCCTTGGCCACCCTATTTAAATTTTCAAATCTCCACTCCAACTCTTCTTCTCTTCCTTGCTTTGTTTTTTTTCTCCTGTTTAACCTCATTACTATTGAATATGCTTTATATTTTACTTATGTATCTTATTCATCATCTCTATCACTCAGGGTAAAAGCAGGGGATGCTACTGAAATACAGAGGACAGCCCCTGCAGCAAACACCCTGGTAGTGTGCAATTAAGAAACTCTGCCTTAGGTCAATCACCAAGGTATTCTGGGTCTTGGGTTCCCATCTGTAAAATGGGAATACTAGTATTGGGCCTACTCATAAGGTCATCAGAATTAAATAAAATAGTGAGCAATAGAGCTTGGCACATAAAAAGTGCTATTTTTTAAAAGTCTTACTAGGTTAAGCCTGTGTCTAATTATCTCAGTTATTGTAGAACCCAAAAAGGCGAGCTTTTCTTCTTTCCTACTCATGCCTTAACTGTACCTTCTAACACATAAGCATCACTGGTCATCTATATAATGGGCCAAGTTCATCACAAGGGTCAGAAAAGCCACTAAAATAGGCTTCTCTGATTTAGCAAATAAAAACACAAGACATCAAGTTAGGTCTATTTGGGGTTTTTTTTTTTTGAGATGGAGTCTTTCTCTGTTGCCCCAGTTAGAGTGTAGGAGTATGACCATAGCTTACAGCAATCTGACACTCCTGGGCTTAAGCCTGAGCCTCCCGAGTAGCTGGGAGTAACAGAGACGAGCCACCATGTCCACTATTTTCTTTTTTTTTTGAGACAGAGTCTCAAGCTGTTGCCCTGGGTAACAGGCATCACAGCTCACAGCAACCTCCAACTCTTGGGCTTAAGCCATTCTCTTGCCTCAGCTATTTTTGTTGTTGTTGCAGTTGTCATTGTTGTTTTAGCTGGCTCAGGCTGGGTTCGAACCCATCAGCCCCGGTGTATGTGCCCCACTGAGCTACGGGCACTGCCTTTCTCAATTTTTAGTAGAAATAGAATCTCACTCTTGCTCAGGCTGGTCTCGAACTCCTGAGGTCAAGCCATCCACCTGCCTCAGACTCGCTGGGGTGCTAAGATCACAGGCATGAGCTGCCACATCCAGAGCTAAGTTAGATTTGAATTTACAGTTGAACCTGAGTATGCCTCATGGTAACTTTGGTACATACTTACAATTTTTAAAACCTATTTTTTATTTATTGTAAAGTAAAATTTAACTGGGTACCCTGTATATTATCGGACAACTCTACACTTTAAGCACCTGTCCTCTGATCAAGAGTCTTTTTTGTAAAGAATATCACTTTGCATAAGTTAAAGATCGAAACCTTCTCTCCTTCTCTCAGAGGAACTGAAAACATAATATTATTTATACCTGACAAAATTACAAATGTGTCTCCAATTTCACAAAATAGGCCACAGAAGATGAGATACAAAGGCTTCTCAGAGGCCCACAGCGTGGTACCTACCGAGTTTGCAAAGATGAGTACTCTGGGGGAGGCAGAGTCCAGATTTGGGAGTCATGACTGATGAGATGAGAGGCTGTCTTTCATAAAGCAGTGGTAGGTCCACCGTGTGGGATGTTGTAGGGCTCATGGGTGAAGTTTCTGGTACATACTCGGTTCAACAGTGACATCGTCAGCACAGTCTGGCCCACGGCAGGATTGACTTCATAAACGCAGACGTACGAATAGCACAGTGCAAGCCAGGAGGCCATACGTAGAGTTGCCTCTCTTTTGTTCAGCCACTGAATCAGCACCTCTGGATGGTTTTGAAGCCACAGACTGGCTGGCATGGTGGCTGACACCTATAATTCCAGCACTTTGAAAGGAGGCTGAGACTGGAGGATCACTTAAGCCCGGGAATTTGAGACCAGCCTGAACTGGTCTCTACAGAAAAAAGGAAAGTCTCGGCACCCATAGCGCAGCGGTTACAGCACCAGCCACATACACCCAGTCAGGCGGGTTTGAACCTGGCCAGGGCCAGCTAAACAACAATGACAACCACAGTAAAAAATAGCTGGGCATTGTGGCAGGTGCCTGTAGTCCCAGCTACTTAGGAGGCTGAGGAAAGAGAATCACTTAAGCCCAAGAGCTTGAGGTTGCTGCGACCTGAGACACTGCAGCACTCTACCAAGAGCAACATAGTAAGACTCTGTCTCAACAACCAAAAAAAAAGAAAAATTAGCTTGGTACTGTTAAGGTGAAAGAAAAGTGGGTGGCACCTGTGGCTCAAAGGAATAGGGCGCCAGCCCCATATGCCAGAGGTGGTGGGTTCAAACCCAGCCCTGGCCAAAAACTGCAAAAAAAAAAAAAAGTCATAGCCTCAGACAACTCAGCACTGCACTCAGAAACCCCATATTGGGACACTGAAGCAGTCGCCGTCCAGCTCTTCAATAAAGGACTCTTCTTTAATTCAGCTTGTCTGGTGGTGTGGTCTTTGAGAGACTCCTGGGCATAACAGTACAGTGTTGCACACCTGTAGTCCCAACTGGGGAGCCTGAGGCTGGAGGATCACTTGAGCCCCGGACTTTGAGGCTGCAGTGAGCTATGATCACACACCACTACACTCCAGCCCGGGCAACAGAATAAGACTCTGTCTCAAAAAAAAGCAAAAACAAAAACAAAAGAAAAAATGAAATAGCTACATACTCCTGGGAACAACTCCGGGATTTTTGGAATTTAAAAGAATGGGATGGGGCCCACACCCCTGGACATTTATCAAGATGCTTAGTGAGTCTAATGTGCAGCAGGGTTAAGAACCCCTGATCCAAGTCTTGGAGGAGGGCTCTGTCACGCACCCACTTCTTTCCTCTGTTCACCAGTTTCCTAGCCATTAGTGGGGATCAGCATACCCTGGAGGGCTTGTTGAACAGACTGCTGGGCTCTACTCCAGAGTTTCTGACTTGGCAGACAGGATGGGACCTGAGAATCCACATGTTTAACAAGTTCCCCAGGGACACTGATGCTCCTGTCTAGGGAAAACCTGAGAACCCCCATGCCTCCTCCGTGGCTCTCAACCTAGCATATGTTAACTCCAGGGGTATTTTTAAGTACTCAGGCAAGGCCCCAGAAAATCGGATTTCAATAGTCTAGGGGAGGACCTGAGCTCTTCATAATGCTAATGCATCTGGATTAGGAATTTCTATTCTCCTTAAATGAACTCTCTGCTCTAATCCACAGTGTTTCCTGGGACCAGCAACCCCTCACCACAGACCTTCAGAACCAAAATCTGCATTTTAACAAGCTCCCTGGTGATCCTACACTCCAGGAGTCTGAGCACTGCCTAGGTTTCAGCTCAAATGTAACTTCCTCGGAGAGGACCTTTTCCAGCACCTTTAGTGGCTGTAACTCCATTGCTCGGAGACAAACACAGCCTCTCGGCAGTCCAACAGGTAACAAACATTGTGCAGAGGATGGAAGGAAGAAGTCTTCTGTTGACATCAGTTGACTGCCCTGTCATAAATGTAGATGCCAAATGTAAAAATGGCAGTAAGCGGGCATCCATTCTAATAGTGAATTGTCAGAACCCAGGAGAAAAGGCCCCCAGACCAGAGAGAGTTGACTTTAGACTTAGCCTCACCCACCAGTACTCACAGCTGTGGGGCATGCTCACTATTGTGTATGGATTATACCGTTTGCGTTCCAAAATGAGGCCTCAGTCTTTTCCCTGTCCATGGATCATACAGTGGCTGAGCTAAAGGATCCTCGCTGTCTAGCACGATTGAGATTATGGGCTCAGAGCACTAAAGCCAAACAGGGTCATCTTAGCAAAAAGTTAAGATTGATAGTATCAAGTATTGCCAAGGGTATAGGAAATGAGCCCCTCATATCCTATTGACCAAAGTGTCAATAAATTTTTAGAAGGCAATTTGTAAAAATCCCTCAAAATTTTAAACATGCAGCTTGGCGCCTGTGGCTCAACGGGCTAAGGCGCCAGCCACATACAACTGAGCTGGCGGGTTCGAATCCAGCCTGGGCCCACCAAACAATGACGGCTGCAACCAAAAAATGGCCAGGCATTGTGGCAGGCGCCTGTAGTCCCAGCTACTTGGGAGGCAGAGGCACGAGACTCACTTGAGCCCAGGAATTGGAGGTTGCTGTGAGCTGTGATGCCATAGCACTCTATCCAGGGTGACAGCTTGAGGCTCTGTCTCAAAAAAAAATAAAAATTTAAACATGCCTATGCTATGAGCTGCACTCCCACAACTATCAATGTAGCCTACAGAAATATCAGGAGATGTGCATACAGTTATAGACACAAGGATGTACTTTTTAGCATTGTTTCTAATTTCAAAAAATAGAAGCTACAAATCTATGAAGAAAAGAGTGACTAACTCCTATAAAACAGTGATCACCTACATATCTACTTAAAGATTGAGAACTATATGTGCGCACGTGTGTATGATTCCACTTCTGTTTTTACAAAGCCTCCTTTATGTATATGTCCTTATATGTATGAAGGAGCATGAAAAAAAATCTGCAAATATATTCACCAACCGGTAAACAGTGATGCTTTTAGGAAGTGATACTAGACTGGAGAAAGTGAGTTTTACTCCTCTACAATGTTTAAGTTTGTTATAACAAGCATGTTACTTTTTACTATTTAAAAAATATTTCAAAGAGGAAAAAAGGAACTTTTTTTTTACAGCAGAGGGTAAAAGTGATTTCTTAAGAACTGTTTCTCTCTGGATGTGTTTCCTTACACTAGCCATTTAATTATGTACTTCATTAGACATAATACAATATACTGGAATTAATCCAGTTTGAGCTTTCTTAGTTGAAACATAATCCAGTCTGGACCCCTAGAGATTAAATCTAGGCAATACTGATGGGCTTTGATGTATCCCAGAGAGTTCTTAATTTATTTAATTTAATATTATTTTAATAGATTTAGGGGGTACGAATGTTTTTTCTTACATGGATGAATTGTATAATGTTGAAGTCAGAGCGTCAGTGCACCCGTCACAGAATAGTGTACACTGTGAGCAATTGCTTATCCCTGACGGATCCTCCCCCACCTTCCCCTCGTGCCTTAGTTTCCAATGTCCACCATATACACCCATCATTTAGCTCCCATTTATAAGTGAAAAATTGTGGTATTTTCTTGTTAATTCCTGAAATATTTAACTTAGGACAATGGTCTTCAGTTCAATCCAAGCTGCTGCAAAGGAACTGTCATTCCTTTTTTGTGGCTGAATAATACTTCACATATATATCTGTATATACACACCACATTTGCTTTCTTTTTTTTTAGAGACAGAGTCTCACTTTATCGCCCTCGGTAGAGTGCCATGGTGTCACACAGCTCACAGCAACCCATGGGCTTAGGTGATTCTCTTGTCTCAGCCTCCTGAGTAGCTGGGACTGCAGGCGCCCACCACAATGCCCGACTATTTTTTGTCACATTTTGGCCGGGGCCAGGTTTGAACCCGCAACCCTCGATATATGGGGCCAGCACCCTACTCGCTGAGCCACAGGCACCTTCCCACACCACATTTTCTTTATCTGCTCATCCATTCATTAGGAAACTCAGTGGGATTCCATATCTTCACAATTGTGATTTGTGCTGCAATAAATATTCAGGTGTAGGTGTCCTTTCTATAATGATTTCTTTTCCTTTGGGTAGATACTCAGTAGTGGAATTGCTGAATCAAATGGTAGGTCTACTTTTTCTTCTTTGAAGATCTCCATACTATTTTCCATAGACATTGTGCTAATTTACGTTCCCACCACATCAGCACCAACATCGTTGTTTACGACTTTTTAATATTGGCCATTCTGACAGGGGTAAGGTGGTTTTAATTTGCATTTCACTGATGATTAGAGATGTTGAGCATTTTTTCATATATTTGTTGGCCATTTGTATATTTCTTAACTTAAATTTAGCATCAGGTTCTGGAAACTTTATTCGTGTCTTTTAGTCTCTGCCCTTTTATGTTGCATGTGGTTAACCAAAACCCCAATTTCCTCTTAATAAGTTGCTGCTAAACCAGGTCACCCCATTTCTGTACCTAATCAATTATTATTTTAAATGTAAAGACAGATGGTTACACTTAGTTTTGTTAAATTTCATCTTGTAGATTAGTCTGTTAACATAATTTGGGGTCTTCACTTCTACTGTACTAGATACCCCCTGAAGTTTTACATTAATCTAAAAATTTAATCACTGGAGATCATAAAATTTATAGACACAATGAAGTTTTTCAGACAGTATCCTTTTTAGTTGAAAACAACCAAAATTTACTTAAGCTTATTCCAAAAGGAAGTTTATCAGAAGGAGTCTGAGGCATCTCACTGACCCCAAGACAGGAATGACCTGGGTCTGAAAGCAGCAAGGAGGGACACAGCCAGCGCTCTCTCCCTCCCTGGTCTGTGTCTCTGCTGCTCAGTCTCAATCCCCCACACCCTCCCTGACTCTCCCCAAACTCCCCTCACTCCCAGGCCCCATTCCTCCCACTGGCCACACTTGAATGCATACACAGCCACAGACTCACAAAATGTGGGCCGTGGAGAAAGCACTGGCTTCCTCCTCCAGCTAAAACTCTTGATCTTAGATATCCATCCAGGCCCCGGGCCTCTTCTAGACCACCCATCAGTTCCATTGATTTCTAGCGGCTTCCTTTCAAATTTGCCCCCCTGGTCCTGAGAACCACCCCAGATATTCAGAGTACATACCTCGCCTCTAGCCCAGTACCAAAGCCCAATTTCGGTTTCCAGGAGGTAGCAGTTTTGGTTAGGTGTTTGGTGGCCAAGCAGTCAAGTTCAAGTACAGCAAGCTTGGCTTCCCAGAGCCATCCTCTGAATAGGAGGTGCAGTCCTCAGAGAAAGAGGCATAATATTGACAACTCCTTTTTTTTTGAGACAGAGTCTCAAAATGTCACCCTTGGTAGAGTGCCATGGTGTCATAGCTCACAGCAACCTCAAACTCTTGGGCTTAAGTGATTTTTCTTGCCTCAGCTTCCCAAGTAGCTGGGACTACAGGCACCTACCACAAGGCCTGGCTATTTTTGTTGTTGTTGTTGCTATCATTGTTATTTAGCAGGCCTGGGCCAGGATTGAACTCACCAACTCCAGTGCATGTGGCCAGCACCCTAACCACTGAGTAACAGGCACCAAGCCTATTGATAACTACTTAATAAATTAATACCCTCAAATTGTCCTCTATAGAAACTTCAGTGGACACCAATTTCAAGTATAAGATATTATCCATCAGGTCTACCCAAATTCAAAGTAAGGGGAAGGTTTTATTATATTATATTTTATTTTATTTTATTTATTTTCTTTTTGAGACAGAGTCTCACTTTGTAGCCCCCAGTAGAGTGCTGTGCCGTCATAGCTCACAGCAACCTCAAACTCTTGGGCTCAAGTGATTGTCTTGCCTCAGCCTCTCAATTAATTGGGACTACAGGAATCCACCACAACGCCTAGCTATTTTTAAAGCTGGGTCTCGCTCTAGCTCAGGCTGGTCTCCAACTCCTGAGCTCAGGCAATCCAACTGTCTCCGCCTCCCAAAGTGTGAGCCATCATACCCAGACTCAAGGGGAAGTTTTCAAAATGTGAAAGTTGTGAGAATCAAAATGGAGTCAGTTCTATCAGCCCTGATAAAGCTGGGAGCTCATGAGGGTGGGGGAGCTCTCTCAGGCACAATGTGCCTGATAACAGGAACTGTAAGACGGAAATTTTCCAAACCACAGCTTGCTACATGAGTCACACAAGGACAGTGATCGGCTTGTATCAGAACACTAGCCCGGGTGGGATCACACCTATGGTGCATAATCCGGTACAAGTCCGATCTACTAGTATAGAGTATAAATGTCTTAACACAATAATTAAGTAAACGAGATGAGGTATATATTAACCAGTGTGATGTGAGCGTTCCTAATTCTATATGAAATCACCACTGTGTACCCCATAAACACATTAATCTATACATGATCTATGTGTTTATGATTTAATAAAAAATATAAATAAATAACTAAATAAGAAAAAAAATAAATAACACTAGTCGGACACACTGTCTCCACTAACAAACTGACATCGACTCCTGCCATAAGCCCTGTAAGCACTGTTCTCTTTCCCTTTGTTTCTAAACAAGCTGGGTGTATCTTCCTCTTGCCTTTAAGCTTACCCTTACCGCAGTGTCCTTGGGTGCGCCTGTGATTTGTCATAGCACCAGCATCCTGCATTGTAATGCCCTGCTATTCCCAATTAAACTCAGTATTTTTAGAGAGCCTCTCTCTGTCTATTATTCAAGCTGCCCAGAGGTAAAGACTAGAGTACAATTTAATGGCGCATTTGACTTTGGAGTCAAACTAGGGGTTAAATCCTAAGCCTGCCTCAAACTAGCTATTTTACTCTCAGTAAAATTACTTCATCAATTTATGCCTCAGTTTCCTCACCTATAAGATAGCAAATATAATAGCTAGTCTCACTGAGTGATTATAGATAATAAATGAAACTATATATCAGGCCACCAAGCTCATGGCGAGCATTTAATAAATGACGACTATCATTATTAGTATTATTACATCATTCTCAGTACTATTATAAAGAAGTAAAGCTGTCATGGTGGAATAAAAGGCAGTTGGTTTGGCGTGATACATGTATGTTCCGAACGTAACTTTATTTTTGTGTATATATAGAGAGAGAGAATACATAGGTGAAAATACAGGGTATACATAAGGGTATGCACATATAAGATAGAAAAGACAGTATATAACTTATATAACTATATATATCTATCAGGTAAGAGGGCTTATGAGATAATAAATATATAGGATAAATATACTAGGAAGTATAGCATAATAAAAATATAGCCTTCTTATAATCGGACTTCTTGTGTGGGGGGCGGTGCCTGTTGCCACGCCTGGGTAAGCACCTAAAGGGCTGTGCAAGGAGACGCTAAATGCACGACTCCCGGGAAATGTCATCCTTGTCATGTGGTGGCATGAGGGGAAAGCACTCTGGAGACACAGTCCTTTTGTTTAAAATAGAAACTTTGATGGAAGCCAAGTTAACACATGACAAATTACCGAATATCTCGTTCTCCTGGGGGAAAGGAAAAAAACAAAAAAAGAAGAAGAAGCCCCTTCATTTCTGAAATGAGAAGGGGACTTGTTGGTACCAAAATTCCACATTTCTTTTTTGGATAGAATTCTCCAGCCAAGCTTGGCGCTAACGCAGGAGGCGATTTCACTTCATCGTCACCCCACAAAAGACTTCCAAATTCACTGCGGCAGACACCGCAAAATAAAAATGTTAAATACATCCTAGCTGGGAGGGGATTGAAGCCTTCACGCTCAATCAAAGATTTGCAATAATAGGATTCATAAAAAAAAAAAAAAAAAAGGACA
This sequence comes from Perodicticus potto, assembly GCA_963574655.1. Classification (NCBI taxonomy): domain Eukaryota; kingdom Metazoa; phylum Chordata; class Mammalia; order Primates; family Lorisidae; genus Perodicticus; species Perodicticus potto. The sequence continues at coordinate 57,999 of CAUYRH010049093.1, read as the reverse complement.
GATGGGATTAGAAAATGTTGCAGTGAAGACTGTGGAATGAGATGAGCTCACAGCACCACCCTGTCTTTTGTGGACCTGCACAGTGATCCCCGAGCCAGACTGGATTAGGAAACCTCGCGACTCGGAGTCCAGAGAGAGGCCTCGGTTCCCGGGCACTTCAGGGAGAGAAGGCTGAAACGATGCATCAGATCTACAGCTGCAGTGACGAAAACATAGAAGTTTTCACCACCGTGATTCCTGCCAAGGGTGAGTAAAATTGCCCTTGACTGTCTCCTTAATGCGGTTTCTCACACAGGAGGGTGAGAACCATCACGTGCTGTTTTACTACGCTTAATCCTCAGGACTCTGAGGTCTCACGGGTTCCCCTTTTTAATTTTTTTTTTTTTTCTTTCTGGGAAGGAGGAAAAAGGACAAACATCAATCACTGTGAAACAATCTATCAAGGGGAAAACGAGGGCAGTTAAATACTCCCTGTTTCACTTAATTCAATATTGACGATCCAAGCTGCCAAAGGAAAGTGACAGCAAGCCATTGTTAGGGAAACAGAGATGAAAACAACATCCCAGGGCAGCTAGACACAGTCTTTCATTTTCTCCAGTCAGCAAGTGGGTTCTGAAATGACAACAGCTGGCTCAAAAGTATGATTTCTCACTGTGCCATGAAACAGGAGGAGCAAAAAAGTCCAATGAAGCAGTCAGATTAGTGCCCTGACCCCTGGGTGGCCTCTTCATAGAAGCCTAGCGCCATCCTGCCAAACTTAGCCTGGAGCTAAGAATTTTCTTTATCTCCTGAACGTGTGACAGGAGGATCCCAACTTTATAATCTCTCATAGTCCTCAGGGACAGGCAGTTAGTCCCCGGGAGGGGCTTTGTGCGAGGGTTCAGTTGACTCCTAGTGTGTGGACACTGGGCAGTTCTCTTGTCCCTGCCAAAGGGCAGCCCCCTCTGACGGTGCCTCTGCTCTCTGCCTGCGCTCCTGTGACTCAGACTTAGCCCCTGGTTTCATTGTCAGAGTTGGAAGACGTGGGCTGGATGTTTGCTGGTGTTGTGACTCCACATTCAAACAATTCCTTTCTTCCTCCATGTCAGCCACCGACAGGGCCATTGCTCAGGGAGTGAGGGAGAGACTCAGCCTGGCCACAAAGGACAGCAGCAGGAACAAATTCAGCTTCAGACATTTACTGTCTCAGACGGAGAGAGAGACAGAGAGAGAGAGCGACAGGGAAAAGAGTGAGAAGTCTGCCCACGTGCAGGAGTTGGGATTCAGAGACCCTCAGAGTCACAGCTGACCCTTTGACCCAGCAGTTCTACTTTTAGGTCAATGGCCCAGGGGGACTCTTACATGTGGATGCACACACTGACATTGACTACACACACTGATACTGACTACACACACTGACACTGACTACACACGCTGATACTGACTACACACACTGACACTGACTGCCCACTATACACCGAGATACTGGACACACAGTGACACTGATTACACGCAGTGACTCTGACTACACACAGAGACACAGACTACCAAATATACATGGAGATACCCCACACACAGTGACACTGACTACACACACTGATACTGACTACACAAACTGACACTGACTGCCCACTATACATGGAGATACTGGACACACAGTGACACTAACTACACACAGTAACACTGATTACACCAAGGGACACTGACTACACCCAGACACTGACTACATGCAGAGACACTGACTATACACAGAAACACTGACTACACACAGTGACACTACATGCAAAGACACTGACTACACACAGAAACACTGACTACACGCAGAGACACTGACCACACGTAGACACTGACTACACACAGATACTGACTACACGCAGAGACACTGACTACACCCAGACACTCATTACACACAATGACACTGACTACACGCAGAGACACTGATTACACGCAGAGACACTGACTATACATAGACACTGACTACACGCAGAGACACTGACTACACACAGAAACACTGACTACACGCAGAGACACTGACCACATGTAGACACTGACTACACACAGATACTGACTACACGCAGAGACACTGACTACACATGGTGACACTTATTACATGCAGAGACACTGACTACACACAGTGACACTACATGCAGAGACACTGACTACACACAAACACGGACTACACACAGAAACACTGACTACACGCAGAGACACTGACTACACGTGGTGACACTGACTATACACGGAGACACTGACCACACAGACACTGAATACACACAACAGACACTAACTACACATAGACAGTGACTACACGCAGAGACACTGACTACACGCGGTGACACTGACTACACATAGAGACACTGACCACACAGACACTGACTACACACAGACACTGACTACACACACAGACACTAACTACACATAGACAGTGACTACACGCAGAGACACTGACTACACACAGAGACACTATCTACACGCAGTGACACTGACTACACACAGTCACTGACTACAAGGAGAGACACTGACTACACGCATACACTGACTACACACAGACACTGACTACACACAGAGACACTGACCACAGAGACACTGACCACACGCAGAGACACTGACTACACACAGTGACACTGACTATACACAGTGACACTGATTACACACAGACGCTGACTACATGCAGTGACACCGACTACACACAGACACTGAATACATATAGACACTGACTACACACAGACACTGACTACACACAGTGACACTGACTACACACAGACACTGATTACACACAGACACTGACTACGCGCAGAGATACTGACTACATGCAGTGACACTGACTACCCACAGTGACACTGACCACCCACTAAACCCAGAGATACTGACAACACACAGTGACATTGTCTACACGCAGTGACACTGACTCCAAGAGTGCAAACTGAAAATAACCTGAATGTTCATGAAATGGATAAAATGTGTGCCATCATACTATAGAATACTATAAAACATCAATAAGAATGAACTGGATCTATGTTTATGAACATAGATCTCAAAGCACAATGTTAAAGAAAAGCATGTAGTTGACTGCAAACCAAGCAGCCTGAAGAAATATATATGACAGCATTTCTATAATTTAGAAAACAAAAGAATAATGAATATTGTCTATGGATACGTATCTAGAGAAAGGTATGTAAATACAGATGTGGATAAAATTACTGATCTCAGTGGCCTTGGGAAAACAGGGAAGGTAAATTAAAAGGGTAGAAAGGCGATCAGAATATTACCTCTAATGTTTTATTTATTATATATGAGAAGAAAACATTTGGAAGCAAATATGAGAATGTTAAATATACCTATCTTCTATAATTTATTTTCACTGAAAAATTTTTAAGGGGAGAAAAAGTCAAAGATGAAATGGTTAAGAGAATGCTGCCACTTTTGCTGTGTGACCTTGGGCAAGCTACTAAGCCTCTCTGGGCCTGCATTTCCACCCTGTAACAGGGAGAAACAGAACTTACCTCCCGGTATTGTCATGGGGAATAAATGAGTTAATATATAAAGCTTCTAGAACTATACCTGGCATGTTTTAAACACCATTAAATACTTCACTGACAAAGTGATTTCTATTTTTTATCTATAGCAATGAATATGTTCAAAGATAAATATTTAATCCTACATTTCTTTCTTGCCATTTTCGTTCATGGCCACCTCCAGGTATCAAACCAAATATCTGTTGGTGTTCATGGACATTTTCCTGCTCAGGAAGTTGTTTTCCAGAAAAGGAGTATTTACAAGTTTACATTAGATTATACATGGACGAAGTCCGCCTCTCCCACGTCTTAATTTGCCCATCTGGCCTTCCCCAGAGCCTTCAAGCAGAAAGTGAGAGAAGACAGTGCTGGCAGTTCTTGAGTCACTCAGGAGAGAGACTGGTCACTCATTACATCCCCACATTCCCTAACTGCAGAAATACAATTGGCTTGATTTTTTCTAACAAAGTTTGAGTTCTCCCTGGTTTTCCCTTTTCCCCCGGGATATGGGAACCCTATGCTTACAGAGTGCAAAAACCAAACCTTTCTGAGCACAAGGTCAGCAGTGTAGTCTAGTGGTTAACAGTGCAACCCCCGTACCCCTCAGTATCCCCAGCTAGACAGTGGAGCTAATGAGGGGTAACCAACCCACTCACAGAGGTGCTATAGGAGGGAAAGGGATGAGACAAAGGAACCATCACCAGTTTCAGGTACGTCATTTTAGCAGCAATGCGGAAAATACATGTGTGGCTGTCCCGATTTTTAACAAAATCCACCCCTTTTCCCAACTTAGTCACATTTCTCATGCTTAATGGATTTAAGATTTAAAAAAAAAAATAGCTCAGTGTGGGCTACCATTATGTTTTTTGTTGTTTGTAGTACATCCGTCTTTTCAACATATAAATATCTACTTTGTTTTAATTGAGCCTCACAGAAATATGGCAACAGCAAATATTATGGTATTTCTTAAGTATTTTAAAGGACAGAGACCAAATCTGTAACTAAAAACGTGTGTATTTTTATTTTCCAAAAAGAGAACCCTTTAAGGGAAAGGTTTTATAGGCATTATTCACAGTAAATATGAAAGGTAAAAGCTGTGGTTTTACTAAGAAATTGTACCAGAAGTTATTTCCTGAGTCACACAGGAGTGGATTCAAGTCCAGGTGAACAGTGCCACAGCATTCAAAATAATTCTTTAGGGAATGAGTGACAAGGGGGAGGGGTGGCAAGAAGAATCGGGAACTAGCAGGAGGAAATGGGGTAAAGGTCTAGAAAAAGAAATCCTAACAGAATGGGGAAAGATCTAGAAAAAGAAATGCTAGCAGAATGCTCCGCTCTGCAGACATCATCACCAGCTCCTCCCAGCTGCCTTCATCCCGCAGAGGAGGAAAATCACAACAGCCACCTCTAACTGCTGGGAATTTAGTCTTTGCCAGGTGCTGGGCCAAGGGTTTTATAAAGATTAGTTCATTTAATCCTTGCCTCAGCCTTCTGAGCTAGGTGCCACGAATAGCCCAGTCTCACAAATCAGGAAAGTGAGTCTTCAAGAGGGTGATGATCTCCCCAAATCACTCAACTGGCAGCCACTCAAGTTTGGATTCACACCCAAGTGAAGGAGGGGAGTCAGGAGCCTTGGCTACTGACCAGTGCTTCCTACTCCAGGCTCCATGGGCTGTGCGGAAGATGACAAGGACAGCACTCGTCTGTCACTCGTCTGACATGTGCTAAGAAGTCACTTCAGTTCTAGGCCGGGCTTGGTGGGATTTCAGATCCAAGTAGGTCATTTGAACAGCATTGTGGAAAAGAGATGCCTGGGTGTCCCAAATTTTAACAAAGCCCACATCTTTTCCCAACCAAGTAACATTTTTCATGGTTAATGGATTTAAGCTTTTTTTTAAGTGTGGAAAACATACATAAAATTTACCACTGTGACCATTTTGAGTGTTACAAGCAAGTAGCATTAAGTACATCCACGTTATTGGGGGTTTTTGAGTTTTCTTTTGTTTTGAGATAGGGTCTCACTATGCCACCCTCAGGAGAGTGCTGTGGCATCACAGCTCACAGCAACCTCCAACTCTTGGGCTTAAGTGATTCTCTTGCCTCAGCCTCCCAAGTATCTGGAACTACAGGTGCCTACCACAACTCCTGGTTAATTTTTGTTGCGGTTATCATTGTTGTTTTAGCTGGCCCAGGCCAAATTCGAACCCGTCTGCCTTGGTGTATATAGCTGGCACCATGACCACTATGCTACGGGTGCCGAGCTTATCCATATTATTGTTGAACCATAACCACCACCCGTTTCCAGAAGGTCATTGCCCTACACTGAAACTGTCTCCCCTTTAGACACTAACTCCCCATTGTCCTGTCACCCTAGCCCCTGGTAGCCCCCATGCTATCTTTTGTCTCTGCGAATTTGAGCAATCATAGAATATGTGGCCTCTTGTGTCTGGCTTATTTCATTTGGTACATTGTTTTTAAGATTCTTCCTTTTTAGGTGGCACCCGTGGCTCATCGAGTAGGGCACTGGCCTCATATACCAAAGGTGGCAGGTTCAAACCCGGTCTTAGCCTAACTGCAAAACAGAAAAATAGCCGGGCGTTGTGGCGGGCGCCTGTAGTCCCAGCTACTCGGGAGGCTGAGGCAAGAGAATCGCCTAAGCCCAGGAGTTGGAGGTTGCTGTGAGCTGTGTGATGCCATGGCACTCTACAAAGGGCGATAAAGTGAGACTCTGTCTCTACAAAAAAAAAAAAAAAAAAAGATTCTTCCTTTTCAAGGCCAAGTAATATTCCATTGTACGTAGATTACACCTTTTGTTTATCCATTCATCTGTTGGCGGACACTTGAGTTGTTTCCAACTTTGAGCTACTGCGAATAATGCTGGGAGGGGATCTTTGAGATATTCAAGCTGTGTAAGCTTCCTCCCTCTTCCCACCCCCTCCTCGCCCCCACCCTGCCCCCGGTCCAAACCTTCTCAGTGTCATTACTGTAGATGCGTCAGCCTCACTGGTGTTTCTTTGTCTCTCTCCACAGTGTCCAGTCCAGCCAGAAGAAGAGTCAAAAGCTCTCAACACCTCCTGACCAAGAATGTAAGGACATGTTAGTGTTGTTGATCTGCTTTGACCAACTTTCATTAGAAAAGCAGTGCCCAGCCTCTTCACCCTCTCTCCCCCGGCCTCAGTGACCAGCAGGGTTTTCCACATCCTCAGTGGCTGTTGCTATATGCTCTGTCCCTACTTAACAAAATAATTGACAAACATTAACTAGACACCAAGCAACCCTGAATTGGACCCTGCTAATCCTCTATTTTCCCTGTACAGAGAGTAAACCTTATTTTATATACACATTTTTCTCTTATTGAAAGAGAATCCACAACGTTGTTATAGCACTCCTGACCTAGATGTTTTCTTATTGCTGGTTTTTGTAAAGTTTCATTTTTTCACTATTATAAATAGCAGAGCAATTAACTTATTTTTACAAAATTCTACTCTTTTGGATTAATTTCTCAGTGCGTAGGCCTCAAAGTGGAATTCACAGGTAAAAGATAAGAATAGTTTTGTCCACCCATCCACTCATTCAGCCGTCATATATTTGCATTTCTACTGTGTGTGACAGACATTGTGCTAGATGTGGGGAATAGCGATTTTTTTTTTAAACTTCTTATAGTGGGGGGCGCCTGTGGCTCAGTGGGTAGGGCACCAGCCACATATACCCAAGGTGGCGAGTTCGAACCTGGCCCCAGCCAGCTAAAACAGCAGTGGCACCTGCAATGAAAATGGCCAGGTGTTGTGGTGGGCGCCTGTAGTCCCAACTACTCAGGAGGCTGAGGCAAGAGAATCGCTTAAGCCCAAGAGTCAGAGGTTGCTATGAGCTGTGACACCACGGGACTCTACCGAGGGTGACATAGTGAGACTTTGTCTCAAAAAACAAAAAAAACTGCTCATAGTTTTGTCACATATTGCCAGGAATTCTGAACATTTTGGGAGCTTCCAGCAATTCTTTTCCATTTACCTTCCAACATCACCATCTTTGGCTACCATTCTTTTGTATTATGTTTAGTTGCTTTAATATGCCAATGCATTATTTTAAAGTTAGTTTACGTCTTTAGAGCCTAAAATGCTGTGCATCTATCATTTTATACACATATTTCTTTATATAAAAACTGTCAGTTGGGTGACAGTTTGAGACTGTCTCAAAAAAAGAAAACTGTTGATATATCTTTGCACGTTATTTTATTTTTATTTTTATTTATTTATTTATTTTCAGTATTTTATTTATTTTTTATTTATTTATTTATTTTTTTGAGACAGAGCCTCAAGCTGTCACCCTGGATAGAGTGCTGTAGCATCACAGCTCACAGCAACCTCCAATTCCTGGGCTCAAGTGAGTCTCCTGCCTCTGCCTCCCAAGTAGCTGGGACTACAGGCGCCCGCCACAACGCCCAGCCATTCTTTGGTTGCAGCCATCATTGTTTGGTGGGCCCGGGCTGGATTCGAACCTGCCAGCTCAGGTGTACGTGGCTGGCGCCTTAGCCCGTTGAGCCACAGGCGCCGAGCCTATGGGGATGTCTTGAAGGCCAATAGGATAATGCACGTATCTACTAAGGCCCTAAACTTGTATGCTTCCTCCTCCTGGCACAGTCTTTAGGCAGGGGAGTCAGTAGACACAAAAACCATTTATTGATAAACGTTGGTAAAGGGTCACAAAAGAAAGGGAAAACCTAGGAAGATGTGGAACAAGAGCTCTCTCTGGGGACTGGCAGGTGTTACCATGTAGATTATTCTAAGACTGGCATCTCGGAGAAAGATGGGACTGAAAAGCACAGAGGAGGGGGTTCTGGAGCTGACACTCATCCTTTCCTCATTCCCTCCTCTTGCAGGGAAGCCTGGCCCCCAGAACCCATCCTCCCCAGTCTATAGCATCATAGGACCCCGCACCACGCTTGTTGCATCCAAACTCAACATCTCCCTCAAAACTGGGTCCTCTCCACAGGCAGGCTCAGTCTCTGCCATCTTGAAAAATGTCCTTTAAACTCAACCCCATAAACTCTTACCTCTATCTCCTTGTTTCCTCCCTTTCATGCCTGGCATCTTGGTGGAGTTGATTACTTCCCATCTCTGTTTCCCCATTTCTAATTCATTGCTTCTATTCTTTCATTTCCCCACAGAATCAACTCTTGGTAAGAACCATGACATCCATGCTTCTTAATGAAATCCAATGAGCACTTCATCACATTCGTTTTATTTATGATGACGGCTTTCTCTTCCCAAAGTGCTGCTTTCCTGGGGGCGTCCACTACTCTCCTGATTTTCCTCCTATGCGTGGTAGACGCTTCTCAGCTCCTACTATGAATTGTGTTCCTCCCCCAAAGGCCTGTCACATCTTAACAACCAGGTCCTGAACACGTGGCTGTATTTGTATAGAGATTTTGCAGATGTAATCAAGATGAAGGAGCTGCGGTAAGGTGGGCCCACATCCAGCGACTGATGTTCTTAAGAGAAGAGGAAAATTTGAGCCCCGACAGGCACAGAGGGCAGATGCCAAGCAAGGGCGGAGGCAGAGACTGGAGCGATGGGCCCACCACGCGGGGAGCGGTACAGACTGCCAGAAGCTACCAGGAGCTGGGAGAGTAAAGGAAGGAGCCTCCCCGGAGCCTTAGGGGAAAGCACAGCCCCCTGCCACCTTGATCTCTGACTTCTGGCCTCCGGAAGCATGGGAGAATAGATTTCTGTTGTTTTAAACCACCGAGTTGGTGGCATTTTGTTACAGCAGCCCTGCGAAACGAATCTGGTCTCCTTGCAGGCTCAGCTCACGCTAGGCGCAGATCTGCCTGAACACTTGGCCCTAGACCTCTGCGCACCTCTCCGCACATCTTCCTCCCCAGGCACCCTCGTCCAGGGCTACCCTTCAGCCACGGCTTCTCTCACCTGTAAACCTCCCGTCCCTTGGAGCACAGCTCAGACCTTCCTCCCACAGGGAAGCCTTCTGCGGCAGATGCTCCGGCGCCCACCCACATCCCTTTGGCACGCCTCACTCCCAGATCAGCTTCTCTCTGCAAGCTGCTCTCTCTGCCCGAGCGTTTTCTCTGGCTGCAGGAGCGTGTGGGGGCAGATGAAAACCGCAGAGAACTGACATCTCACAATGGATGGGAGTTGGAGAACATAGAAACCATCTCTCCTAGGCCCCAGGGATGGAGCCTCCCTTGCCCGTGGGTAACCTGCTTATTACCTTGCTCCCCCTTGGTTTTCTTCGGTCTCGCTTCTCCACTCTCCTGACTTGCTCCCGAGATCAGCTCCTGAACAGTCTGCTTGTAATCAAAGCCTTCTCGCAGGGTCTGCTTCTGGGGAAATCTAACCAAGATGCCTTGTCTAAATGACCAGACTGGGACAGGACTTCTGGCTATTCTGTCCAAGGGCAGGAGGAGGCTTGGCTGCACAGATGCTACCGTGGTTTCTATGCACACATTTCTTTTTGTGATTATTTGAGTAATGTCTGCTTCTTGTTCTAGAGCCAGGGTCAGCAAACAACAGCCATCAGGCCACATCCAGCCACGACTCCTCATTTCCGTATTGTCTATGGCACCTTTTGAGCTACGACACAGAGCTGAGTAGTTTCAACAAAGACCTGATGGCCTACAGAGCTGAAATATTTGCTATCTGCTCCTTTACAGAAAAAGACTTTTGGTCCCTGTGCTAGGCTCTCTGCTGATATCAATTAGCTTTGTGTAAGAAACCACCCAAACTTTAATTGGTTTTTTAAAAATTCATTTTTACTTTTTTAGATCCTGCCTGAGGCCCTTTTTCTGCCAATTGTACCCCCCACCACTGTACTAGACTATATTTGTGTTTTATTGTTCATGAGCATGTAATTGTTTATATATTGGTTTCATACTCGTATGGAGCACATTGGATATTGATTTTTCCATTCTTTTTTTTTTTGCAATTTTTGGCTAGGGCCGGGTTTGAACCTGCCACCTCTAGTATATGGGGCCAGTGCCCTACTCCTTTGAGCCACAGGCACACCCTATTTTTCCATTCTTGAGATACCTTAGTAAGAAGGATGTATTTCATCCAGGTAAATGTAAAAGCTGTAAAGTCGCCATCTTTTTTAATGACCGAAAAGTATTCCATGGCATACATAGACCACAGTTTGTTAATCCATTTATGGGCTGACGGGCACTTAGGTTGCTTCCACGACTTGGCAATTATGAATTGAGCCACAATAAACATTCTAGTGCAAATGTCTTTGCAGTAAACTGATTTTTGTTCTTCTGGGTAGATACCTAGTAATGAGATTACAGGATTAAATGGAAGGTCTACATTTAGATCTTTGAGAATTCTCCATACTTCTCTCCAAAAAGGCTGTATTAGTTTGCAATCCCATCAGCAGTGTGGAAGGGTTCCCTTTTCTCCACATCCATGCCCGCATCTGGTGCCAGAACTTAACTGTTAAGAATGGCCACCATTTATTTATCTCACAGTGCTATGAGCTGGCGAGGTAGCTTTTCTAGTCTATACCTGATCAGCTGATTTCTGCTGGGCTCTTCACTGTGCCTACAGTCAGCTGGAAGGTTAAGTGTGGGCAATGGGCCTAGGGTGGCCCCTGTCTCACGTTAGGAGTTGGTAGCTGTTGGCCAGCAAGACACTGGCAATCAGTCATGTATCTCTTACCACCCAGCCGGCTGGCTTGAGCTTCCTGACTTGGTGGTGGTGGTGGTGGGGTTCTGTGATTGGCCAGATGGGACAAGGCACAAGCATTATTCAGGCCTCTGTATCACATGGGTTAACATCCCATCAGACAAAACCAAGCACCTGGCTGAGAGCAGAGTTAAAGTGAGAAGCCATCAAAACGGCAGATAGGGGTGTGAACATGGAGGGGAACAGCCTGCAGCTACTATTATTAATAATTTACCACAAAACTCTATGTGGTCACAGACCCTGCCAAAAAAGTAGATATGTATTTTAAGAAAGAAAAAAAACTGTATTAAAATGGTAATACTCAATATGTACCAATAACAAAAGATGAACGCAAGTTACATTTGACCACCTCTTGTAATTATAGCAGTCAAACCAGACTTGAGTGTTAGAATTTTAATGCAGTATTTTCCTTTCTTAAAATGTGGATACACTTTTTTGGCACCCTTTGTATTTGCACACCTTTCTACACCCTGGCATGCAGTAGTTGTTGAATAAATATTTATTAAGTACACAAATAAACTTGAACTCTGAATAACAGTGAACTTTCATTGAGCCCTTGCTATGTAGTTGATGCTTTTTAAAATACTTCCCAGTCATTACCTAATGGTTACTATATGAGGTAGATGACAGTACATTTTGTAGACAAGATAGCTGAGGTTTATGATCAGTAAGTCCCCCTGTATAATAAAGTATTAGGAAGATTCAGAATGAGAAACAAGTTTGTTTTAACTCTAAAGCCTGTTCCATTAACCATTACTGTAGGATGTCCCCCACCCTTTTTCTTTCTTACTAAAATCTTTACATTTTTTTAAAATTTAAAGTTTCTTCCCTTATTTTGCCCATTTAAATGTTGGGAACAGGGTGTTTCCTGTTTCTCTTTGCTGTCCCACCCCACCTCCTTGGAGGCCCAGAGGTCCTGTTAACATCTCATAACCAATCGCCCATTTCAGTGCCAGGTGGTACTTTAGACTTAAAAAACTAACTTGTGGGGCAATCAGTAGACCCCCCCAAATCACTGCTCTTGACAGCTCAACAAAATTGAGGGCCAACATTTCACTCAAGAGGGCCATAAATCCAACGGGAAAGGTAGCTGCTTAGCGGTGCTGAAACAGCTTTGTTATCTCTCAGACCATTCATGCCTTACATGGAGGAATCCATGAATCAAAATCAAATATGTCTCCAGTGAACATAGCCTTCTAAAGGACCATCGCTTATTCAGAGTTCAAAAATTAATCAACTCCACAAACATTTATTTAGCATTTATGGTATTCCAGGCATTATGCTATTCACAATGGGAGAACATAAGTGAACAAGGGTCCCTGCTGTCAAGATGCTCAACTAAACAAATAAATTTTTGGCAACATATTGAATGTGTTGGTGGAGACAAGTCCAGAGAGTACACAAGAGGGGCAATGAACTCAGTTTGGGCGGTGGGGGTTGAAGGGGAGGATAGGAAAATCTCTTGTACAACTTTTGGGATGCAATTAAGGTTTAAACAAGGTTGTCAGCCTTCCAAAAACAGTACAGTAGAGTGGTCAAGTTCATGGACTGAGGGGTTTGTCAGATTTGCTATTTTGACCACCTGATAGTTGTGCAATTTTGGAAAAAACTTCTCTAAGTCTCAGTTTACTCATTTGTAAAATGGGCTCAAATATAATCCACATTATAAAGTTTTTGTGAGTATTAAATTAAAAATGTATATGTCAAGGGCTTAGCACAACTTTGGGCACATAGCAAATGCTTGGTAAGTGATAGGTGTTGTTAATGGTTGAGGTAATAGTACTGCTGGGATTAGTAACATGCTCAACTATATTCATTCTTTATTTATTTAACAAGTATTTGCTAAGTGTCTGTTACATCTCAGACTCTATGGAGGACACAAAATGACAAATATACTTTAAGCGTTTCAAAAGGCTTCCAGTTTAGTGTAGAGAAAACACATGTATAAATAGCTACCTTTCTGTACAGATCCAGGCTAGCACCCGATTAGAATGGGCCTGGAATTCTCCTACATGTAAGAAATGTTTTCCTTGTAATACACACAATATCCTCTCTTGGACCATTTGCAATTTATTTTTCTTATTTCAGATTTATCGCTCATTTTTCATTTGTAGTCTTACTTTTGTCTCCCTACTGTGGTGCTTGATACAACTCTATTTGCACTGACCTCTGGCTTCTATTTTTGGCTAGGGTTGATATTTTCCCCGTGGATTAGGGAACTGGGACCACTCTGGGCAAACATCTTACCTGACCTAGCCTGAGCAAGAGCTTGATCCAAGCTTAGTCCTTAGTGGTTGACCAGGCTGGCCGAAGGTAGTGACTGTGAACTACAATCTCACTTGATTGTTCACAGTTACAGGTTGAACTCATTGGTGGTTGACCAGATGGCAAATTGAAGGTAAAGCTTGAAAAGCATCTCCAAGGAAAGATGGTAAAGTGTTGTGGAGAGCTCAAGGAAACCTGGCTCGGTCTACACTTTGCAACACTGGCTTGATGGGCAGAAAGCAATCGACTCCTATGCTGTGATCCATTTCTGTGCAACACAGAGGCATCCTTGCAGCCTCATAGCTGACCTCATGTGCCTCTGTGTGTATACGCCTCTTGTTAACATTTGTACAGAGCCTTCAGATGGCTGACTATAGCATGAGATCTTCTAAAAATCCATCAGTTTGTTTATTAATTGTAGAAAACCGGTTGCAGCCCCAGGAAATTAGAAGCTAATTTTTCAATAAGCCATGTCTCCAGGGATAGTTCACAAAAGCAAAGAGGAAAATACCTGGGCAATTTAATTCATTATCACAATCAAATAAAGTTAAATGGCTATTTGTGGGATAAGGTTATATTAGGGAATTATATTAGCAGCTCTAATCATCATTGATTATTTAATTATGAACCATTTTTATTTTGATTTCTTTCCTTTTTAAAAATTTTAACAGATTAGCAGGTACAAGTTGAATTCCATTCTATGTATATATTATGCAGTGGTACAGCCTGGGCTTTTACGTACCCATCACCTAAGTTGTGTGCATTATGCCCCAGAGGTAATTTTTTATCCCTCATTCCCTCCTCGGAGCCCTGTTGTGAGTCTCCACTATTCATTATAAATCTACCATTTTAAAATTGTCTCCAGTGTTGAGATTATAGATCAGGTTGAGATTTACAGCATCCTTCTTTAACTCACTCTACCCTGTAACAAGACGTATTGCAATGTTGTTGAACTAGTGTTGAATTTACCTTGATTCATGCCATGGCAACCTGGGGCAAATCGATTATCCTTTCTGAGCCTTAAGGTCCTCATTCATGACTGTGGAAAATAATATGAATGTTTTTGCAGAACTGTTACAAGGATTAAATGAAATAGTATTTGTAAAGGTATTTATAATCACAGCTAACATTTATTGAGCGATTATCATGTGCTAGGAACTCATACATGATCTTCATACATAATGTGGCAGATTATATTTATTAATTTATTTAATCTTCATAAAACCATATGAAGTAATTATTATTACTCCCATTTTACAGATAAGAAAATGGAGGCACCAGGATCTTTAAAAATTTGATCGAAGGGTTCACAATGAATACACAGTAGAGCTAAGCTTTGGGCCTAGCTAATCTGGCTCCAGAGGCAACACATTCACCACTACAATGCATGCCCAACCACTAGTCTACTTTGCCTCTTAGTGCTGCCTAACTTGGCATTCAGTGCACAGTGGGTGCTTAGTAATCATAAATATAACCAACCACTGAGTCCTCACCAGATTGTCAACTCTTTTGAAGACAGCACAGTATTTCTGACTCTTTCCTTCACAGTTGCTAGTATTGAATTTGAAATAACAGATAGTCAATAATGTGTATGTGTGTGTGTGTGTGTGTGTGTGTGTGTGTGTGTGTGTGTATGCAATGGAAGGGTGAGATTGGGGGAGTGGGAAGGGGCAAAAAAGAATAAGCTACAGACGTTGCTAGTTCCATAAGTCGCCTGAAGTCTAAAGATGTTATAACCTCCACTCAGTCTTTTGGGAGAAAAAGCTCCTATCAGAACAAGGCTAAACTCTGCCTAGATGACCTCCCAAGCCTAAGAAATCGGGCCTGGACATACTTCCTTTGAGAAATATTGGTAGGTAACAAAGAAAAAAAGTCAGAATGCAGAACGGTTGGTGAGTCAATATCTGAAATTGAATTCAGATGAAGTCATACCTAGATGCTGCCAATTTTCAATTGCTTCCAGCATCTTAAACCCCATGCCAAAATCTTCTATCCACCTCATTCACCAAACACCTCTGCTTCCTAGTCACTGGGGCTCAAAACCTCATCTTCAAATCCTCCTTCTCCCTATCCTTTCTTCCCTTCGCCCTCTACTCAGTCTCCAAGACCACAGACTCCCTTTCTCCTGATGCCCACTGGTACCCAACTCCCTTCTTCTCTGCCTCCTTACTGGCCTCTCTGCCTGCTCTTGTCTTTCTCCAGCCATCTATGTGCACGGTTGCTTTCATTTCTTCTAATTGCAGTTCTAAGTATATCATCTCCTGCTGGAAGACGTTCGGTGGATCCCTCCTGCCAGCTGGAGCACATACTCCTTTACTCTGAATTCATGAAGCTTTATCATATAACTCCATTAAATAATTGAGGTTTGATTGCCTCCTCCCATCCCACATTCAACTTCACACTCTACACTCTAGCCCAGTGCACCGTTTACAGTTCCATGTGTTACCTGCTCTTCCCCCTCCTTTATGGCTACTGTGCCCCTCATCTGGAACCTTCCCTTTCCTGCTGCATTTCATTTCACATAGCTCATTGCTTTCTAACCACAGCCGAAGAGACATGTCATAGAGGGAGTGCATATCTTCTCATGTCTCTTCTCCAAAGACCCCTCGTCTAACACATTATTCTCATCAGCTGTAGGGACCCAGCCATAGTTTCTTTATTACTGTCTCTGCTTTTATGTCTGTTTCATCAATGGGTTACCTGTTAAATATGAACATCGTCTTTCTTAGGGTCAGCTCTGTCTCAGCCTTTCATGTGTACTTGATGGTGAAGTTTTGAAGAGGTCTAGTTTCGAAGAAACCTATCTAGCTATGGGCGAGCATCCATGGAAGGAGGGGCAACTGAGGAGGAGGAGGAGCCTGCAGGCAGATACAGAGCATGGAGGTGTAGGGTGCCAGGTGCTCATTCCTTCTGACCCCTTTAGGGACGTCAGCTATTCCTCAAATCCTTTAAATAAAATGACTAAGTCAAATTACTTTCCTCCCCAAGATGATCATTCAATGTCTCAGCCGAAGCTTTTGGATTCAGCCAACAGAGAATGGACGTTTTTCATATTTAGAAAATATGTTCACCTCTGGCTCACCATAGGGTCACCTGTGACACTGTAGGCATTACCATCATCCTACAGACAACTGAGAAAATCATTTCATCCATTTCTGCTTTTTGCAGACTCCAGGACACTCCAGCCTGGGATCCAGTAATCCCATCTGCTTTAAATAGATGATAAGTAGGTTACTTATTCTGGAAGTCTTTAACTCCTATCCTAAGTAGTGAATGTCATTTCTTCCCAGTCTGTTTATTCCGGTTAACCCTTATACATAGTACATTTGAGAGGGACTCAGAATAGGCTCTCTCCCACATCCAGAATTTTCCCCCAAATACAGACCCCCTCGGTTTGCTTTGCAATCCCTTTAGAACTCTATGACAACTTTCTCCTTAACAAATTTCAAGTCTAGGTCTTCAGTATTTTGTCTGAGGACTATAAAGTATGTAGATGTATCAGTGCATGACCCTTTGCTGCTGTAGTTTTTCGTTTCACCAAGGAAAAGTTTGAGAGTAGCCTGTAACCTTTGCAGAGTAGAATAATCTTTCATGCAACAGCAATAGCACAAGGGGACCTTGATTTCATATGAAACTCTCAGAATCGACAAGCAGCTGTTACTGCTTCTTCCAAGAGAGAATCGTTACTTAATTTTGTTAACTTTTTAAAAATTCCAATATGTTCATAGCACTCCAATAGGCACTGGGGAGAGGAGCAAAGGTGATAGTGAGAAAATCAGAAAATAAATAAAACAGGGTCATTGACCTCAAAGAAGTTACAGGTAATTCCTGTTATTAGTGGTAATCGTATTATATAAAGTTGCTGTGAACACTGAATTAAGTGAATACTGAACCATTCCTCCTACAGGAAATACAGGATTATAGGTTCCTGTGAGCCTTTGTTCACTTTTTGCCGATTGATCAATTTATAGCCTTGTTTCAATGCCTGTTTCTGTTTACAAACACTTAATATATATTATTGGATAACATTGAGCTCATAGCTAACAGCACTGTAATTCATGGCTGAACAAAACTTACCTAACACAGACATTTTTCCCATAAGGCACATTCAAGACTTCTTGCCCTTGGGAGTACTACCTTTGGGGGCCATTTAAATAGCAATGTCATCAACAAAAAACAAAAGTGCAAAAAAATGTGGCACTGTGTGTGCCATGGAAAGAACACTTGTCTATAGATTGAAAGCTAAAACAAGGAAGTACAGCTTCTCCTTGTTCGACCCCATCTGGGAACATGTGCGTGAGGTGATTCAAAGTTTTCACCATTCTGCCCAGGTCTGGGGACAACTGTGAAAGCACCATGAGTCTTGATTTGGGGGTTATATAAATTCAGCAAGTGGACAAATTTACAATTATGGAATTCATGAATAATGAGGACATATTATGTATTCTAAAAGGCATGTTAACAACACATTATAAAATTTACAAGACAGAATTGGAGAAAAATGAAATATTATAATGTAGACCAGCGACATAATTTGAAGGGTCCAGGGCAAAATGAAAATGCAAGGTCCTTGATCAAAAAGACAACAATAGCAGAGCATGAAAGCAAGTGTGGGGCCTTTGGGTGTAGGGGTGCTTTATCACTGCAGGGTTCTCAGGCCCGTGAAGCTGGCCTTGACCCTAACACTTGGATTAGTATAACCTGGGGAAGGAGGGCTTGGGACTGGATCAAGAGAGATTTTATGGAATTGGTAGCATTTTAATAAAGTCTTGAATATCTTAAGAAAGTAACTCAAATGAATGGCTAAAGTCAAATGACTTTAGCCTGCAAGAAGAGGAAATGTCACACGATGTTATCATATTCACAAGGAGAAGTCTGGATGTATGCTCTGAAATCCACAGTACAAAGCTTGGGTAACATTTATTGACCTGACCATGTGCCAGCCACTGGGACAAATGTTTAACCTGCATTCTCTCAATTAATCACTACAACAACTGTATGAAGGGCAATGTCACCATACACTCCCCCATTTTACAGTTGAGGAACGGAGGCTCAATGAGGTTAAATCACTTGTCTGATGTTGAAAGGAGCAGAGAAAGGGTTAGAGCCCTGTCTTTCTGACCCCCACACTCCCTCACTGAATCTGGACTGGGCCATATTTCCCTACTTCATATGAAACACATACTGCTCTATTTTTTTCACGGAGCCAACCTCGTTCATCTCACTCTTAATAGGGCCAGGTAAGCAGACACTTGGATCCCAGAAGGGATGGCCTGAGCTGAAGAGGATACCTCTACACCTGACCCGCTCCTCCATCCTATTGGTTCATGACGAAGGAAATGCATTTGTGCAATTTAGACACCGCCAGGAACTCTATATTTGTCACCATTTGGAGTTTACGAACTGCTTTCACTTTTGTTACCCTGTAGGTTTTTACAACTGTACCATGAAATCCTTACTCAAGTTTACAGAGGAGAGACGGAGTGGGAGGATGAGTGTCTCATTCAAGGGCAAACAGGTTAGTGAGTAAAGGCTGGAACTTCCAGCCCCCAACGTGAGGTTCTTCTGGTTCTGCCCCTTGGTCTTCACTCAGGGCCATTGGGTGGTGAGTAGTTTGAAATTCATTTGGGTCTCCATTTCCTCCTGCCTGAAGCCTCTCCCTGATACAGTTTCTGCGTTCAGGCTTTCTTAGCAAATAAATGTATGCTCCTTTTGATTTCTGTTCTTTAGTGGTGAGGTAGGAACACGGAGTAATTAATACTCTGAGCAGTAAACGTGACAGCAATCTGCTAGAAGTTCAGGCTCAGTTTGCAGACTATTTGGCCAAGGCGGGTTTCTAGCTTCTTGGAGCAGGTTAATTAAGCAAAGTTGCTGGAGGGGGCTCGCCTTGGTCTGAGGGAGGGAGAACAGAACAGTGTTTGAAGATGCTCACAGCGACTGGCATCTTTACCCAGCACCGGGAGGCTCTTTGGATCCAAGTGAGGAGCCTTTCCTCGCTTCTTGGCGCCTTGGCTCTGATCACCTGCCTCTGTCGCACAGCCAGTACGCTGTGGCCCTCACGGGCCTTCTGATGTGAAGGGACCAAGGGCTCTTTCCCCTTCCAGCAGCGGCAAAAGGAAGAGGGTAAGGTCCTTTTATTCTGCACTGAGCTGGGCCACAGGGAGAGGAAGGGAATAAAAAGAGATGCTGGCTCTGTTTACCCAAATGAATGGTTAGCGTCTGCTGAGGCTATTTGCACTGTAAATGAAATTAAACAACAAAAAGCAGGGATGAAGCAAAACAACCCAAATGATCAAAAAACATTCTGGTGGCAGGCGTAAAACTTGCTTTCTCTCAGCAGCCGAGGTCCAAGTATGCGCACCCATTGGAAAGCTGAATCGCGAACACGACACCTGTGCAGTCACTTTTTCTCAGAGACGCGTGCACGTGCAGACATTTAAAGAGGAGCGTGCAGTTCGCTGCCCCGACAGGTGTCACACGTCCGTGCAGTAAGCAGCACATTTCACACGTGAACGAGGGGTCTGAGTCTCAAATGGAAGCCGCTGGAGATCTGTGAAAATTATCAAAAGGGGTGAGTAGAAATTCGGCGATTTCATTCTGTTAAGTAAGGAGTAATTCTGTGGTAGCGAAACACCCTTCTGTCTCATCAAGAAATTGTGTGGTAGACTCATTCTATGGAAAGTTTTGTCTACAGTTTTCCATCTGCTGTGATAATCGTTATTAATCAAACTGCTGTTACACCATCTTGGGCTGCGATTGTGTCGACTCCTCAATGCTGACAAGGGTCGGTCGTGGGGGAGGAAGATGGACCTGAAGGTTAGATGGTGCATACTCCTCACATCGTGGGCTGTTAAACACCATTTCCTAAAAGAAGTGTAACATAGGGACGGCAAACATCTATGTTTTCTAAGACTCACACAGAAGATCTCCCTAGGATCTTTTCTGAGGTGGGGAGTCAGCTTCTTATCTTACCTGTGTTTACATCTAGTTCACACAAGTCTCTGATTTCATCAGAAAACTTCCTGTTCACTCTGTGCCCCACGACTGGCCCTTGGGGAGTTACCCCCTTGCTAAACTCCATCTTTGGGTGGCTGCACCTGGGGTGGGGAGAGGGGACTCTTGGATCCTTATGAAACTTCCTTGTCTGGAGTTGCCCTTGAGTTGGTAGTCCATGAAAATTAGTGCTTTAGAGTTTTTTGTTTGTTTACTTTGTGTTTGTATTGTTTTTAGAAAGTAATTGAAGGCTAAACAATATTTTAAAAATAGAATTTCACGCACTGCCCGAGTTAATTGGCTACATGTGGAGTTAATTTAAAGTAGAATCTCAGTGTTGGGAGATAGGAAACAGAAGGTAGTGGTGAATTTCCATTATTTGATTAGGCCAATAGCAGAAAATTGACAAATATGACTTGGTGTCTAAACACATTATAATTCATCATCTTGTAGATATCAACAAAACTTACTTGTAGCCCACCTCTCTGGAATCTTCAATTGGTCAAATTTCCCCTCCCCTGCTGGCCTGCTTAACCCATCTCCTAATGTGTTCCATTTCAAAGGCAGAGGCAATTGAACTCCAAAGAACAAACTTATGAAGCAATGGGTGATCTGACAAATATATTCAGACTAATGGATAGATCTTTCCTATCTCCCCATGCAGAATAGAAATTGCCAGACACTGTGATAAGTGATTTACATTCATTATCTCCTTTCATAATCACAACAATCCTATGAATAAGTTAATGTTACATTATTATTCCTCTTGCACAGGTGAGCACAAGTAACCTGCACAAGTCCTGGTCAGGAATAGAACTAGCGCTTAAACTTAAGTTCACACCAGAGCCTATGCTCTTCAACACTACACTTGTGTAGAGAAAACGAAATTCTAATGAAAATAAGAATTGAAGTTCACGATGACTTTACATCAGGGAGAATCCCTCAGTTGTTAAGGAAGGAGTTAACTATACAGAGTCATCCGTGCTTACTGGGACAGTTAGGGGTTTCCAGGTTATTCTTAAATTCTCTAGAAGTTCAGGTAATCTGAAGATAATATTGCAAATAATTTAGATTAAGATTTAAATTTGTTATTGCTTTTTCTACCATCCCTTGGCTTTCTGGTTTATCTATTTAGATATGTAGGTTACCCTTCTTATAGTGTTTCCTCATGGTATCTCAAATTGTCTGACTTTGGTGTACCTCAAATTTTTATCATGGTGCCAGTAGTCACTCTTTTCTTTGCTTGGAGGGATGTCTTGATTTCCATTTTTCGTATTTTTTCCTGAATAAGCCCAGGCCCCCTCATAAAGAAGGCAAGTACTTTTCAGATTGCCTGCTATCTATTTTGCACTGCACCAGACTTCACATCACTATTTCAAACTTTTTCTCTCTTAGCATCCTAACTACCTTTATTTATGTTATTCCTTTTCCCTTTTTCTCTCCTAAATGTTTAACACAGCTCTTCTCGGGGAGGAAAATAGCCCCTCCAGGAGAGAAGAGATTTGGCTTTCCAAGCTGCCAATTCAGCATGGCAGTTGGGGAGGCAACAGAGAAGCATCTATTTAAAATTGCTGATAGGCATAGAAAAACCTTGTTGGGTGGTGGAAAACTGTGGAATCCATGAATTTTCCGAGGCCGAGTTCATTACTCATGGAACTTTGGCAGGTTGAAGCCTGCTCACCTCTCCCGGAGGATGAATGCTCTGGCTAACGGAATTCTTCTGTTTTCCTATGGCTCTGTTTTGTTATCTTTAGGCACCGAGTCAAGTGGCGTGTGCCAGTGGGGGTGGCAGCTGCCCCTGCTGTCACTGTCCTGGCATGGCTATGACCCTTCTCTCTGTATCAGCGTCAAGAGGATGCCGTCACCCCATGGCGCCTGGCAAAGCCTTCGCCCCACCTAGCAGGTTATCTCCAAATCCCTTCCCTTCCCCGTCAACCGTGAAATACCCAGCACAGGGTAAATACCTTACCCAGGAAAGGAAGGCGAAAAGACCAGCGAACGAATGCATTTCTGCATCTACGGTTACCATTTCTTTGATTCAGAAATTTTCTTTCGCTGACTACAGTTTCGAATGCTAATGTTACTGTAACTAATTCTTGGCAGATGATGGATTTTTTTTAAAGCACAATTAAATTAAAACAGACTTTACTTTTCGGAAACTATTTTTAGTAAAATGTATAGGATCAAAAAAAACCCCAATACCAATAACATGCTCGATCTGGATGGGAAAGCACATTGTTCATGAAAAAGCTTTCTCCATATTTTATTAATAATGTTTAAGAAATGAACTGGCTTATTGGCCTGATATAAATTTAACCTTGTATAAGTAAGTATGAATATACAGCAAGGCATCTGAAAAATTTAATTTATAGGTACTTGAGTGAAAGAATTTAAACTATTAAAAAGGCTTCTATGCCTGTTGACATGTTATTTAATTTGTATTTAAAATACTGTACAGGGAATCACTGCATGAAAGGGCAGGAAGGCAAGGATGGAGAATCTGAAACATCCAGGCTCGAAAAACATCTAAGGGCTCGTAGAGTGAGTATCTCCAATTTTAAAGTCAATTTTAGGAAGTCACATAAACAACTGCATACCCATTATCTAGCCTATATAGTGTGGTTAGGGATTCAAGGGCCTAATTTCTCAGCAAAGAGGACAAGGCAGCAGGCCTTCAGCAGAGGTTGGCTTTAATATGGGAAGTGTTTGATTTGATGCCACACCCCTCTGCAATATAAATGGTCCTAACCTCTTTCTCTCCCTTCTTTTTTTCCCACTGAAGAGAATTATGAGTGAGAAAATGCAGCCCACTGGGAAGCAAATCCTCACTGCAAACCTGATGGTTGGAATTCCTGACTTGATTGATTGCCCCGACTCTCTCCCTTCCCCTGGCAGGAGCGTCTTCACCCCTGCCCAGGACCACAGAACCATCTTCTCGGAGCGGCTCAGCAGACCCGCCATCCATTACCCCTCCGCTCAACAGCTGTTTCCTGCTTGCTCCATGCAACGTGAGGCTTTTTTAAGCCTTTATAAAAAAACGATGTTTATATAGTTTTCCTCATATGTGATTTCCTTTTGAGAGCTTACTAAACGACTTCTCTTCTTCCCTCCTCCCCCAGAACTATATTTGACACCACTAAACCAAGAGTGTGGCCATCCCAGGGGTGACAGCTCAGACAACTGCACAGGTTGACCCAAGCCACGAAGGTCCACGGCGCTATCCGCCTTCACCGCCTTGCCAGCTCCACGGCTGACATCGCTACTGGAGCCTTGCTGGAGGGCGACAGTCACAAAGCCTGTAACTCCTCTGCACTCTCAGTACCCAGGAACCACGCAGATAGCGTCAGGCTCCAACTGGAAAGCAGGCTGCTGCTTGCCTTTCCTTCCAGGCAATCGCATCACGGGCATGAGAGGATTTTTAGGAGGAAAATGAACAGCAGAAAGATTGGTGCCTTTGCTCTTCCCAGCAGACTGGACAGCTACACTGAGAATCCTCAGAATGGGCAAACACGCGCAGCCAAAATGTAAATTTCCCACGTCGACCCTAAACACTCCCTTCTAAATTAAAGCCATTTTCATTATCTTTGTAGCTAGACCTTCCTACTTCATAAAGATTTGTTTTCTTCAATTTTTTAAAAAAGGATTCTTTCTACAGTTTACCCGAAGGGGTAAATAACTGTTCTAATTGCCATGTTATATGTCCAGGGAATTTAGAAGTCAGAGGAGCAGGGTAACTTCCTATTAGTCATGCAGTCGGTAGTAGAATCGAAATTAGAACTCCGTGTCTTCTGAGTTCTTGACTTTCATTTTGTGCCTTGTGTCCCACAAACAATAATATTCAGTAGAATGGAAGCCACGCATTGCCACATTGTAAATTACAATCTTATAAATCTTTCAGGAAATTCTCCAGACATCATAAACCCTAAAGTCATATTTTGACTGCCAGACCTTCCAGGTGAGATGTTTTTCTTGTGGCCAATTTATCATATTTTATAACATCAAGTTACTATGTTAGCCCTTTAAGAAATAATTTTTAATTTCTATTTGCCAAAACTGATCATTCCGACATACACAATTCTATGTGTGGCTTTGGGATGTGTACTTTGTGTGTGTCTTTGGCTAGGAACCATCAAAAATCCAATCCTCACTCTGCCTCATTGACAAATACATTTTATAGCTGTCTAAAGGTTTAAAGCCATACAGATTGTCTGAGCCAATAAGTTGATTTGGTGAGAGCGGGATGCTAATGAGTCTTTGATCCGTGCAGAGGCCAGCGAGCCGGTAGCACAGCCTCAGCCTGCACCCCTCACCCCGCCAGCTGTCTCGCAAATGCCGCCATTGGTCACAGAGGGGACCAGGCAAGCTGGGAGTGAGGAAGGATCAGTGCAAATTCATCATCTCTCCAAACGCATCCTTCAAGCGCCGGTCCTCCTCATGAACAAACCAGCAGCGTTCTTTTTCTGGGCAGAGATGGCACGCCGCAATAAAAAAAACAAATGCTCTTTAAAAATATTGGTGTTGATTTTTAAAGGAGATTTTTTTTTTTCTTGTGCTGAAAATAAATGTCGACTGGTATCTCTTTCACGACTAGGGCTTTTTAAAAGATAACCATGTGCGGAGATGGGAGGGCTGGGGAGGAGGAAGCGAGGAAGCTTCAAGTCCACGGGACAACTTGATCCCAGGGAGTGACCATTAGGGTGAGTGATGTCAGGCGCGCGATGGCAGCATGCAGCAGCTGGGCGTCAGCGGGGAGGCCTGAACAGCCCGCAGCAGCTGCACAAACGCCAAGAGGTCAGGCCGTGTTTATGGACGCTGACTTCTTCCGAGGCCTCGCTGAATGGGAGACATCAAAGCCTCCCCCAGGAGTAACACCCAGTGGGTTTGCTCTGTACAAACCCCTTTCCAAGACAGAGACAGGTCTCCCGTTAGCCCTCCGAGGACGGAGTCCCCTTCCTTTCCACTTGCTATTTCTGGAAGTCCCTTGTACCAGGCAGGAGGAACTAATCCACATTTCAATGGACCTGAAGAGAAGAGAAAATTAAAAACGATTTTCCTTTGCTAGCTACCAACTTCCTCTTCCTGGTGAAAATGCCAACAGATTTCGATGAAACCCCCACAGTGTGCCAGGCATGGAGAACAAGGGGCGATGACACAGATCTTCATGGTGGGTGGGTCATAAAGCGTTGTCGGCGAGCTCCACCATATACCCTTTTCCTGTGACTCTTACATTCAAGGTTGTAGAGTATCTTTTTAGCCAAATGCCTATGATGAGAAAAACTAATTTTAAAAAAGAAAGGAAAATATGGTCTCAAAGTTCTAGGAGCTATAATTATTATTATGTTTTTTTTTCAAGTTGTTACTGAAATGGTTGGAAATGTCTAGGGGACACGCCTTTAGTGGTTAGAGGAAGAGACACGTGCACTGGGGTAAACGATGCAAAAGCTAAAAGGACTGTTTCCTACAAGGGAATGTTCCCGTTCAATGTGCAAAGTGCTTGAACTGAAGATGGGACAGTGTCGTTTCTGGCTTATTCTGTATGCATGGACAGGCTCCCGTTTTTAAATGAGTTGGGCTCCCAAAGGTGACTTGGAAGTCTGTTGTGTGGAATTTGGACCGTTCTGTCCCATAAGAATATAAGGTATTTGAGGCATTCTCATAGTAACGAGGCTCCTCCCGGATGACCCTTGGAAGTGCTCTTGTCTCTACCATGGCCTGGAGGCCCCACGCTTTTCCTGTTAACTTGTGTGTGCAGCCTTGAGACGGCTCCCCCCAGCTCCCACTGTTCCAGCCACACTGTGGGGCTGTGCCCAGGTCCTGCCGGGCTATTCCCAGCTCAAGCCTTTGCTCTGGTGCCCTCTGCCTGGAACAATAGTGCCTGGTCAATCTCCATGTGGCTCATGGCCTCTCTCCGGGACAGTTGTCTGACTCCTTCATACTGTGACTCACCCTCTGCTACTTCATTTTCCTTTTTCTTCAGAGCCCTTTCACCTTCTTAAATATTATGCAAGACACTTAACTCGTTTTGTTTACTGCTGGTCTCTCCCACCAGAAGTTAAGCCCCCACGGGCAGGAGTTTTGCCTGTTTTATTTCCTGCTTATCCTCAGCTCCTAGCACTAAGCCCCAAAGCTGTAGCCCAATAAATACCTGTGGGATTGAATATGATTATCAAAAGAGCACTTTAGCGAGCGCTTCGCAGCAGCAGAGTTGGAGTTTAGAAGCCCAGCTGTGTGATCAGGACCAAATGGCTCACCCCAAGTTGATTTTCTCTCCCGGGAAGCCTGCTTTCTCCGCTCACCTCATAGCACTGCTGGGATGAACAAATGAAACCCTGCTGGTCAAGGGATCTGACACGTTCCCTCTCTGAGCCATGGTTTTTCATCTGTAGCATCAGAGTGTCCTATGAGCCGTTCTTTAAGACCGTTTAGTCCTCTTAAGGTCCGTGCTAATAACAAAGACAAAAATCTGAGCCTCTTTGATGCCACCTGGTACTTACTATGACAATTTCTCTGATTTCCTGACCTGCACTCCGTCCTGAAGCCTTCGCCTCTTGTCTGATGGTGGTGGAATCCTAACCCATGTTTTTGGGGGGACTCCCTGCTTCTCACGTTCCCTGGTGTCTACTAGAGCTCCCTGTGTACGCAGGGGGAGGAAGCTGGGTGCCTGCAATGCTTTGGTTTTCCTCTGACCCACTACTAAGTTGTGGCTGAGGGGCTTCTGAGATTCTCCCAGAGAAGGCCCGAGACACCCTTCCATCTATAGCTCCTGGCAGGCTCTGTCATAAGCAGAGGTGGGGATGAATTTCATGGTGATGGATTCTCTCAGGACTGGGGGAGGCAACAATTGGCGTTTGGTAGTGCCATCCTGATCCTCTACCACAGCCTCAAGGCAGAACTGTCCCCATAAGCTAAGCCATCATCAGAAAGAGAGACAGGCCTCCTTCTCCTGAGCTCCCCCGAGGTACCTGGAATGACCTTCACGGGTCCTCACTCTGCTCTCTGGCTTTCTCTGTCTTTCAGTTTTAATGTCTGTACTGGAGCCTTCGCATGTACCAAATTTCTAGCATTTATTTTAAATTCCCTCTTCATGTCAAGCAGACTTTCCTTTATACATCCTGAAATCATCTTTGACATTTTAGACAAGGGCAGATGTCACTTAATGCGACCGCCAAGTGTTCCACTCGCCATTTGTTGTGTGTGGTCGTTGTTTACCCCTTTTGTTTCTTTTTTCTTGCCCCTCCTCTTTAAAAATCACCATCACGCTATAAAACCAATTAAAACAAACTTTTCAAAGATTCTTTATTTCTTGGCTGAGCTCTTCCCACCTCTGACTTTTTTGAAGGCACGAGATAAGACTTTCTGATTAACCGGGGGTGGGCTGTTTATTCAAGCTGTTCATTTTCTACATTACGGATACTGCTTTTTAATTTTTATGCCATGTCCGCGGCATATACTTTCGGAAATTAATAAATACAATACATACCATCCATGTGTGAAATTTTCCCAAACCCACATTTCCATAGTTTGACATACAAAAATGTACTCACACACTTTTGAAATCTACTGTCAAATCATTTCACATCTGTACCTACAGCAAACAGACATAATGCTAACAGCTTGTTAGAATTCAGAAATGCCACCCGCTAATCAGCCCACCTGTGGCATTCTCAGTCCATCTTGCAAGCTGCATAGCCTGCTGCCAAGAAGCTTGACAAGAAAATGTATATTAAATTATTGAAGAAGATCGGAAATATTGTACAGTGTGGGATAAAGAGAATGCGCGACGTGCGGCCAATGAACCTACTGTACCTTTGCATCATGATGCCTGCCTGGAGGTGACCTAGCTTCATTCCCACGCGCTGTAATTTATGAAACTGATACGTCCCTGGATGCAAAGTCGGCAGTGAGGTTTTCATTGTTCCCATCAGGTTTTGTTATATGTCGTTGGCATTGGCTAAAACAAAAACCAAGGGGCGGGGGGAGGGAAGCAGAAAGCAGATCTTGAACCGAGTTTGACAGAAACAAGCCCCCTTCCCTACGATTCTATCCTGTGCGCGTTTCAGAGTAGAACAAAGAAGATTTCCTGACATTTTTGACATTCTTTGGAAACCATAGTAGCGATGATGCCAACCAAATCCAATCATTAGGTATTATTTGCAATCCTAGAGAAATGATCTTTTGATCTTTCTTGGCAAAAAAAAGTCAAATAAAAATGCAAAGGTGAAATAAAGCTATTAAGATCTTGGAGCAGAACGGGCCAGCAGATCGTGGAACAAACCATGGGTGCCCTCTGCCCACGCCTGGAAGCTTGTGAAATCGGCGTACGTGTGACATGGTACAATATGATTACATTTCTACAAATGATTAGTTTCTATAGAATATAAACTAACATGCTCACGGAAGTATCTTCTCTGGGGGTCTGTGAGTAAGAAATTTTATTTTAGCATCTGTTCTTTTAAGGCTATTTGATCTGGGAAGGCAGTGTGTTTTGCCATAAATTTAGGTCATTAATTTGTATCTGTTCTTTGTTTATTTAAGAAACAGGACAAAAGGGCAGCTGCTGAAACATTTGGCTGTGCCGAGGGGTAGTGGGCTCAACATGCTGGAGTTCTGCACATGACCAGCTTGAGTTTGTATCCACAGCTACAGGACAGAACTTTATGGAAACACTTTGCCAAGCCATGTGGTGCTCGGCTTCCCTTTGCATCAATACCCTTTTAATTACCTGATCCTGAGGGAGAAAAAGTTAGAGAAAAGTGTCAGTGCAAAAGCCTAGGAACCTGTCGAGAATCAGATTTAAAAAAGAAAAAATCATCGTGATAATGTGTCTGGCCATTATTATACAGAACGTCAGTCTAAATCCTGCAACTGGTCTGCAAAGGTAACGCTGTGACCTATATAATCTGATATTTATAAACTGAAGCACAATAATATCTTGTAAATTAATTGTTAACTGCATTTAATGCTCTAAAATTGGCCATTAAGCAAAGAATCATTTGAAAGGCATTATTGTTATTATGAAGCATTGCAGAGGTTTTATTTATTATCATAAACCTAATGGACTCAGTAAATTAGGTGTATTTAAAAAAGGTCATTTGCTGTTTGTTGATAGACTGTGATCTAAGCACTTTAATTCAAATGGATCACAAAACATAGCAGTGTTTTCAAGGATGGTCCAGATTTAAGCTGTTTCAAATAAACAACATGGACATATAGTTTCTTAAATTTGAATAATAATAATAATGGAATAAGAACTGTTAGGACCATTTAAAAAGCTATATTTGCAAAGTATGTATTTTTTATTCAAAACTACACATTACAAATAAAATAAAGTGAAATTCATAGAGGAATTTTAAATGACAAAGAAAAATTTTTGCCTAGAATCCTAGTTCTTGTGGATGAAATATGATGCTGCTTTACATTTCTTTTCTAGGAAATCTCTTCACTGGGAAAGGGGGCGGTCACTTTTTAAATCATAGGCATTTGCTTGTCTTGTCCCACAAGCCACCTGCTGGTTTGAGATGGGTTTGTCGAATATATAATGGAAATTCAATACTTATCTGAACAGAGATTTAAAAATGTTTCCGTTGAATGTAGTTTTTTTTTTTTTTGAGACAGAGTCTCACTATGTCACCCTGGGTTGAGTGCCATAGTGTCACAGCTCACAGCAACCTCAAACTCTTGGGCTTAAGTGATTCTCTTGCCTCAGCCTCCCAAGTAGCTGGGACTACAGGCGCCTGCCACAACGCCCAGCTATTTTTGTTGTTGCTGTTGTTGTCACTGTTGTTTTGCAGGCCCAGTCCGGGTTCAAACCCACCAGCCCCAGTGTATGTGGCTGGCGCCCTAACCACTGAGCTACAGGCCTGGAGCCATGCTGAATGTATTTTCATGTAAGTGAAAATGTTTTCTTTTTTTCTTTTCAGATGCTCTCTTTTAAAAAAGTCAACCGAAAACGTCGTTAGAACTCAGGACTGCTCTTCTTGTGCACGATCACACTCCGAGGCCCTTCCCTGGAACACTCTGGAAGTCTAAGGAATGTGGAGACACTTGTGGTTGTAGAAGGTCTCCTCTTAACATCAGAGAACAGGCAGTTC
Source organism: Perodicticus potto (assembly GCA_963574655.1). Taxonomy (NCBI): domain Eukaryota; kingdom Metazoa; phylum Chordata; class Mammalia; order Primates; family Lorisidae; genus Perodicticus; species Perodicticus potto. The sequence goes on along the minus strand of CAUYRH010049093.1, from coordinate 27,462 downwards.
TCTGGCCTGGACAGTCTACATTCAAAGACAAAAATGTAGGAAAGGCCCTTCAGTAAGATCTTTTATGTGCTTTTACGTGGTTTTTTGATTCATCAGAATAATGGTGAACTTGGATCAAGGAAAATATATGTCCTTTTCTATCTTTGCATCGTTTTGTGCTCAGGTGGTATAGAGAAAAACTTAAGAAGTGTCAAACCTCATGAATTGTAGGAATAATTGCAAACAGTCTTTTCAACATCAGTGGGGAAAGAAAGAAAGAAAGAAATTAGATGTGAGATCACATTAAATTTTTGTACTCTGAGATTGTGCTTAGTGAAGAAAGAATAGGAAAGCTGCTTCCCGAATACACCCAAACCAGTAACTTAGTATCACACATGTACTGCGTGCGTCTGAAGTCCACTAACAAACACCTGGATGACTTCTCAACCAGTATCTATTCGGCACCACCTACAACAGGTGAAGAAATACCTAGTAGTAATAACTAGTACTGTCAACAAAATAGAATAACGTTTATAAGTCTTATCAAGGACTTTGGTGTATACCTAGACTCAGCCTGTAGATAGACTTAGACGAATTCAAAACCACTCTTCTTATAAAAGGAAGGAAATCACATTGAAATTCTTCTAAAACAAAAGAAGAATCCTCAGAATTTATCTGTCTGAAGGAGACTGACCCCCAGTTCGCCACTGAGCTGATCACGAAACACTTTGTGCTTGTCCCATCCGGCCATTATGTTTCAATTCTATTCATCTCCTGAGGCTTTTCCTTTTGTCTGACCCCAACCAGACTCCTTTATTCTCCCACACTGTCCCTTACTCCCCAAGGGTTTAATGAATTAAAAAAGCACACACACATACATAGAAAGATGCTGGATTCCCACCCCTCAGCATAAACAAAAGGCATTTAGCTTGTTCTTTACTGGGCTATAAAGAAAAGATACCTTATAGATGATAGGTCTGAAAATAATATTATTGTTCTAAGTGGTAGAGATGATTGGTATAGCTCTTCTTCTACCTGTATCTCCTCTAGTCTTGCTCATTTTTCAATTCTACCCCAACGTCCCTTTACTGCAGAAGTTCCTCAGCTTTTCTCGGTGTCTTTTTCTCCTTCACCCAGTTCAGATGCTTTCCATCTGATCATTTTCCCCAGGGTGGTTGTGGCCTTTGGGGCGCAATCTAGGTGTTGAGGAATGATTATTCATTGTGATCTCCAAGCATGAGCGCCTTTCTTTCCTTATAGAGGCTCCGTTCCCTAGAGAATAGTTTGGCAGCATTTTGTTCAAACTGGGTTAAAAAATGCATCACACTTAAAAAAAAAACCCACATGGCATCTCTCAGGAGACAACCGATGCAAGTTCCATTTCTGTCAAAAGAAGATGCAATGTCGTGGTGGAAAAAGCGTTGAGCTAGGACTCAAGAGACCTCCCTTCCAGGCTCAGCTCTGCTAATTACTAACTGGGGATCTTGTACAAGTCACCTACCTCTCTTGATATCCCCATTGTAAAGCTAGAGGTCGGGATGAGTGAACACCCAGCATCCTTCCTGCTTTGACAGATGGTCTCTGAGTTGAAGATGTGGAACCCTCAGACTTTGGAGAGAGCCATTCACCAAAACTAAAATTTGATGCTGGTAAGTAGGTAACTCAGGCTTTTATCCTTTTGGTGTTTTACCTGCAAAAGAGTAATTTTGCCCCATTTGCCAAGGTTTCTCTAGGAACAATTCACAACAATCATTTAAAGTCCAATTTCCCTTGGGAAATAGATGTTTCTGAAAGCAATATTCTTCCTTTTTTTTGGCAATGCCTATATAATGAGAGGCAATAGATTGGAAAAAAAGGTCGAGCAGTGCCGATAGCTCAGTGATGGGAGCACCAGCCCCATGTACCGAGGGTGGTGGGTTCAGACCCATCCTGGCCAAACTGCAACAAAAATAGCCAGGCATTGTGGTGGGTGTCTGTAGTCCCAGCTGTTCGGGAGGCTGAAGCAAGAGAATCACCTAAGCCCAAGAGCTCTACCGAGGGTGACAAAGTAAGACTCTGTCTCTAAAAAAATAAAAAAAAAAAAAAAAAGGTCAACCTCGAATGTTGGTCTGCTTTATTGGTGAATACTTCAAAGTCTAAAGCTTATTATGAGAATCTACTCTAAACCTAATTTTTTTCCTTTCTGATTCTATGGCCACAATTAGATCAAACCATAATTCTTTCTTTCTATCTATCTGTCTACAGCAGCGGTTCTCAACCTGTGGATTGCGACCCACAGGAACTGAACTAAAGGGTCGCAGCATTAGGAAAGTTGAGAACCACTGGTCTACAGATTTAGACCAGTGGTTTAAGGAGCAAGAGGCTCTCTCTTCTTGCATCCATTAATCAGGAAATCTCCTTTTCATCAGGTTTCAATAAATGACCCATATTACGCATTTTGTGTTGATAAGTTTTTCATCATTAGGATGTACTTCAGATATACTTGAAAATCCATAAAGGATCCAGAACTAAGGAATGAGGGAAATGGCTTCGCACGAGGAAAGGAGAGAGAAGGGGAGAGAGAGGGGAGCGTACAGGAAGACAGATGGGCATGGCTGATTGCTCTTAGCCACATTTGAGCACATGTGAGTCAGAGCCATGGTGTCTGTGTTTGAGACAGACTCCATTAGTACTGCTGAACTTAGATACTGCAAGAACTTAGACAATATGGGGAAATAAGGTGCTTTCCTAGGACACTAAAAGTATTGTGCTCCAAGTATGTGAAGTAGCCTAGAGAATATTATAAAAATATCACTGGAGAGCTGGTGCTCTGGAAAGTCGAACTGTGATTTAGGCCAGTGTTTTCCCCATCCCCAGCTCAGTATGTAATAGTGAGCCCTCTCGGAGCAAAGCTCTCTCTGAGACGTGGGCATAAGCCATGCTTTCCCCAACACAAAGGATGCCTGTGGTTGTGTTCTGGAGGCTCTCTCTTCTTGCTTCTATTAATCAGCCCACATTTCTGATCCTGCCCAATCAGGATTCAACCCAAAGTCAGGCTGCTCACAGCACTGAACCTCCCCTTCTTCCTGAACATCTTCTCATTGGACCCCCTCCTGCCATTGTCAACCCCTTCCTTTCTGCTTTGCTTTTTGGACAATGTTCTTCTAGTATCCTCTTTCAAGGCCCTTCCTTTACCTTTTTTTTTTTTTTAGAGACAGTTTCACTTTGTCAACTGGGTAGGGTGTGGTGGCATCATAGCTCACAGCAACCTCAAACTCGTGGGCTCAAACAACTTCTTCCTCAGCCTCCAGAGTACTACAGGGGCCTGCCACAATGCTTGACTAATTTTTCCATTTTTAGTAGAAATGGGGGTCTAATTCTTGTTCAGACTGGTCTCAAACTCCTGAACTCAAGTGATCCACCCACCTTGGCCTCCCAGAGTAACAAGATTTATAGTTGCAAACCACTGTGCCTGGCCTACTTCACCCTTTTCACCACTTAATTTGGTCAGGAACACTTTCTCACCTTACCCTCCCCTGGATGATCTAAGAAAATATTAACAAAAATAAGTCAAACATTTGCTTTAAATAAAAAACAAAACAGACACTGGGCTTATTCTAGAAGGTCCAAATCTGCAAGTAATTTTGTTTTTACTTTTACATATACACGTGTTAATTAGGTTTACACTTTTTTGCCTTCACAGAATTTAAAAGGCTTAAAATTTAATAACAATAACAATGTTTAAGATAAGAACTAGAAACAAAAACCACATAAAGAATGAATGAAGATAAATACGTTCAGAAAAGAAAACAGATGATTACTGCATCAAAATATTAAGCAATATTAATAATAATAATGCCAAGAAAGTAATGTTCAGTTGTCAAATAAGAGTATGTCTATTATAGAATGCTTTGACTCTGAGGCTCAATATGAAGTCATCGGTTAACTTCTTATTTTTTTTTCCAAAGTCTCAAAAAATAGACAACTGCAAGTAATTATTATGACTAAGCCATCTTTTGGACCATTTTAACGTAGTCCACTTAAACCTTTCCAAGGCGGTAAGTTACTGCTGGAGTTATTAGGATCCTAGCACTCTGAGAGGCCAAGGTGAGAGAATCACTTGAGATCAGGAGCTAGACACCAGCCTGAAATAGAGTGAAAACTGACTCTATTAAAATTAGAGAAATTAGCCTGGAGTGGTTGCAGGTACCTGTAGTCCCAGGTACTGGGAAACCTGAAGCAGGGGGATTGCTTGAACTCAGGAGTTTGAGGTTGCTGTGAGGTAGGCTGACACCACGTGACACTCCTCCCAGGGCAACAGAGTGAGACTCTGTCTCAAAAAAAAAAAAAAAGAAAAAACTTTAAAAAATATATAATATTATTAGGAAGTGATTCAAGTACTCAGAAGAATCAGGCTTGATGTGAAACAATATGAAATTTCAACCTACATATCACATGGCTTTTTTTTTTTTTTTTTTTTTGAGAGGAGTCTTATTCTGGGTAGAGTGCCATGGCATCCTGAATAGCTCACAGCAACCTTAAACTTGAGCAATTCTCTTGGCCTCAGCCTCCTGAGTAGCTGGGACTGCAGGTGTGTGCCCCAGCACTGGCTAGTTTTTCCATTTTTAGTAGAGACGGGGTCTTGTTCTTGCTCAGGCTGGTCTCGAATTCCTGAGCTCAAGCTATCTACCTGCCTCGGCCTCCAGGCATGAGCCACTGTGCCCGGTATATTACATGGATTTTGACGATAACCAGAGGAGGCCAACTTTCAAGCCTATGGCAAATCTACAGATTTGATACTCAAGTGGACTAATTATTGACATGATATTAAATTTACATCTATTGAGGGCTGACTGTGTGCTAGGCAATGAACTGTACATTATTCTGTACATTATTTCACTGAATTTTCTCAATAAACTTCTGTGGAAGGTGTCATTAGTTCCACTTTTGTCAGCAACTTGACCATAAGGAGACAGGCAATAAAGGCAAGGTCAGAGAAGGACCCAGGATGGACACCTTCAATAGCATCATCACTGTGCTAAACACTAACATATTTAGTTCAGATTTCTTAAAGGAGTTAATGGTGCAAAGTAGACTTTGAAGCATATCATCCATAATGGGAGCATTTGCTTGGGACAGTGGGGGGGATTAAAAGACGTGAAGAAGAGAGGGCTGAAGGGCTGTGTGTTGCCAGCTTTCACGGGCACAATGGCCTCATGCAGGGGATAGGAACATACTATTCTTAAACTGTTCCAGGGAGAGGAATAAATGGATAATTTCTGGAACATGAAAGATTTAGGTTACATACATAAAATATTTTCCTATATAGAGTTGTGAGATACTAGGATGTGTGTTTGAGGAAAATGATAGAATTTGTTTCACTGAATGTCAAATGTAGGATAGATTTCCCCTTTGAATGAAAGGGGAGAAGATCCATCGGAAGAAGGTGGGACTCTCTCCCTCTACAACTCTGTTGCTGTCATACAATTCTAAATCGTCTCCTGGTATTACATTCTTTTAGCAATAAGTCACTCAAGATCATGGTAGCCAAATGTCTGCAGACCCCAGAAGGAGAAGCTGAAGAGTCAAAATTGGATGAGATTCCATTATTCTGAACCTAAAGATTCCAGTTTAGATGAGAAGTGAGTGCTAAAGGAAAGGGTGTGAATCAAGTTAGAGAATTTTATCCTGATGACTACATAGAATTAGACCAATCTCTTTCCTATTTTGGAGGTATAGGACTCTCCTGCAAAGCCATTGGAAGGAGAAAAAAAATCTCCCTTTTTATATCTCCTACAAGGGGAGACAAAATTTTTCAATCATTCATGGGTACCTTAAACGTGTAGATTACTGTTTGTATGAATGGTAAAGAAAAAAAATAGCTTCTTGAAACAATGAAGGATTTTAATCTTTATTTTTAAAAGTAGTTAACCATTAATCAAAGAAAAAAATCTCTTTGTATGTGGCGGTTGAATCAGGCATTCGAGATCTGCTTTAATGAGTGATTCCTCATAGGTCTGGGTTCTTTAGGGAGAGACAGGGGGCCTGGGGAGACCATATCAATGATAAGCCAGTCTATGGGAAATAAGAATTTTGATTTGGAATTCTGATCCAAGGAACTGTTTTTTGGTGATTTCTTAAAGCTCCGATGGCAACTGTCACCAGATGCATCATTATTTTGACACTCCTAAATGTGGGAAGGTCTGGGAAAATCTGGTGGGCTGGAAATTGCTTGTGGACTAGTAGCATTTATAACTAATTTACTGGAAAAGATTATAATTATTATTATTATTATTATTATTTTTTGCAGTTGTTGGCTGGGGTTAGGTTTGAACCTGCCACCTCCAGCATATGGGGCCGGTGCCCTACTCCTTTGAGCCACAGGCACACCCCGAAAAGATTATCTTTTTTTCTTTACTTCCAATCGTAGAAAACAATATTCCCCATGTGGCATTAAATGCAATAGTCTTTGGGATTTTTTAAAAGAAAAAAACAACAACAATTTCCTAACAATCACAACACCCGTCAGCACACTATTTTAAGAGAAATATACATGAGCTACGGATATGAGCAAAAATCCATTTTTAATCCAGAGTATAAATTGAATAGCAGTTTAAGAGTGTTTGCTTTGATTTCACTACTCGACTCTCCATTACACCCCTGGACTGTCTTCAGAGGTTCTGATTTGAGTATGTTTCCTCCATTGCTTTCTTCACTGATTTGAGACTGATTATCCAGCTTTTTATACAGCAGTACGATTTCTCTTTCTCTGTTTAACACGTCGCAGAGAACTGAGTGTCAGGTTTCTATCTCATATGTTCCACAATTCTGTGTTCTGGTGTGATGCCGGCAGAACTGGTATAATTCGAGACAAATAGTGATCTTTCCAAGTTTCATGAAATAAATGCTTATGATTTATAGGGAATTAGAAATGCAAATATTGAAGTGCTTTACAATAGCACATGGTTGTAGTTTTTAAATTTCAAAGACATGCAGACTGGGATAAACTGCCCTGACCTCCGTCCACATCACAGCGACCGTTCTAGATTGTACAAGGATAAGAAGAACGATGTCTCTCAGAAGGAGGATAGAGGGACAGCAAATCCTTGTCACCCCATCAGAGTGTTCAAGTCTAATTTAGAAAGATGAACGTGATGCTCTCTGGGCCATGCACACTTAATTCACAAGTCCATTCAATACCAAAAAAGAAAGCAACATTTAGGTGGGTATAAGTGTCGCTCTGTTAGTCGTTAAAGTCTCCACTGTTGATGCCAATTGTGTTTTCCCAAATGTCTTCAAATCTGTTTAAATAAAAATGTCAAACACTCATATGATTTCTCAAGTTTCAGAGGGCATTTGAGGTGATCCCCATAGTCAGGAACAACATCTTCATTATCTCTCTAGCTCCCACAATGCTTAGCACAGTGCTTTGTGCAACAATGATGTGTTTAACAAGGAAAGAAATGAATGGACCTAGTTTAACTGATATCCCAGGGCAGACAGCCCTTCTCCACATCTCTGAATATCTCCCTAGTCAACCTTACTCTATCGTCGCTATCTGTCATGTTCTGAAGGTCCCCTGATGTCGAGCCCAACATCGAATGCAGTTTTCACCCCCTCCAGGATAATCTTTTTAATAGATTAAGACAATTATCATCTTCCCTAAGGCATTCCCCAAGTGATATTCCTCAGTCCTCCCATTTAGTAAGGGAGACCATGTATAGAAAGAGGGGATGTCGAGGTGCGTGAGTGCTCGGTGACCAGACACTGGGTCCCACCACTGCAATGAGCAATGTGGCCTTTGGTGAGCCACTTAATCACTCTGGTCATTTACAGATTCATGTGCAAAATGAATGGCCTATCAGCACTTGCCTGTTTATCTGGTAGCATTGTTTGAAAGAATCGAACTCTCTGAAAACTGTCAGTTGTTATGAAAACATAAGACATTATCACAGAAGACGGAGTTTCCAATCTAGTCCCCTTGCTCTGGCAGTACCCATAGTTTGTCACTGTGTTCCTTAAAAATGGTGTAACCCAAATGAAATCAATTCACTGATTGCCCGTTATTAAACCTTTACAAAGTACAATAGAAATGAAAGAAAGAGAAAGGAAGAAATGAACTCATGTTATTTAGAACTTGCCATGTGCCTTGCCCCTTCATTTTAATCCTGATACTAACACTTTGAGGTGTGCATTACATATGTAAGTACAGAAAACCTGAGACATTTTAAGTAATTTTCTCATGTCACCGAGGTTGACTTGACTCAAGTTCTTTTACTCTTCCATGTTTCCCATAATTTCTATTATTCCCATAATTGGGACACTCCTATAATTGGAGTTTTAGATGATGACAATAGTCCCCCCTTGTCAGAGTATAATACTAACTTATATTAAGCTTATAGTAGACTCAAGGCTTTAGAATTTCATTTTTATTTCGTTTCAAGTATATTTTGATTTACCCTGTACTTGTATGACAGGTTGGAGGACCTAAATTCAAGCCTCTTTATAGATCCATTCTAAGCTTGATGTGGTCTCACATTATTCTCAACCTCTTTCTGTTTAATAATTCATTCAGGATTATTATAATTATTATTTTTTTTTGAGACAGAGTCTCACTGTGTTGCCCTCAGTTGAGTGCGGTGGCGTCACAGCTCACAGCAACCTCAAACTCTTGGGCTTAATGATTCTCTTGCCTCAGCCTCCCAAGTAGCTGGGACTATAGGCACCCTCCACAACGCCCAGCTGTTTTTTGTTGCAGTTGTCATTGTTGTTTCAGCTGGCCTGGGCCGGGTTTGAACCCGCCAACCTTGGTGTATGTGGTCTGGAATAAACATCTGAATTACCAATTTTTAATTTTTCCGTGTCTTGCCCTTTTGAAAGTGGAGACATTTGTCAATCTGTCTTTCATACCCCTCTTCCCTCCCTCTGTTTTCTTTTCCTTCCTTCTTTTCTTCCTAAGTGAGTCAATCAATCTAAAGCCCTCGGAGGAAGTTGTTGGATATGTTAGCTACTTTTCTTCATTTGGCAAATATCAGTGAAATACCAAGGACTGTGCCAGGTGCTGGATATATGTGGAGGATTAGGGGGAAATAGCCCTTGCTCTGTAGAGTTCAAGGCCAGTGGGGGAACAGATAAATCCTTAGGATGGTCAGGGACCACTCTTCAGAGAAATGACATTAAAGTCATGAACTGAAGAAGGAGGAGTCACGCAATGCAGGATGTTTTTTGGCAGTGGAACCCTGACATCACCTCTGCCACTTCTTCCGTGCAAATTTGAATTCACACACAAAAATGGCTAAATTCACACTTAGTACTTCCTGACTCAACTTGATCTTTAATTGTAGATAGTGTGGGTTCAATCATTTCAAATGTGAAGATCGTTCTCCTTCTTGGAAAAAACTAGAAGCAAAATAGCAGTAAGTAGCTTCATTTTCTTTTTATCTCCAAGAAATAAACCTACCCTTTGTTCGTCATCTTTCTCTTTTCCTGTCATCCTGTGAGCTTTCTACAAACTCATCCTGCATTTCAGCCTCCTGTAGTTGGCTGAATAATGACCCACAAAACCATTAGGTTCTAATCCTTAGACTCGGTAAATGTTACTTTATATGGGAAAAGAGACTTTGCAAGTGTAATTAAGTTAAGGATGGGACGATTATCTGGGTAGGCCCTATGTGATTACAAGTATCTTTATAAGAAAGAAGAAGAGGGGGCGGCTCCTGTGGCTCAGTGAGTAGGTCGCCAGCCCCATATACCAAGGGTGGTGGGTTCAAGCCCAGCCCTAGGCAAATTGCAACGAAAAAATAGCAGGGCGGTGTGGCGAGCACTGTAGTTTCAGCTACTGAGGAGGCTGAGGAAAGACAATTGCCTAAGCCCAAGAGCTGGAGGTTGCAGTGAGCTGTGATGCCACAGCACTCTACCCAGGGCGACAAGGTGAGACTCTGTCTCTTAAAAAAAAATAAAAATAAAAAAGTAAGAAAGAACAAGAGGGAGACTTGACACAGATGAAAGAGGAGGAGGCAATGTGACCACTGAGACAGAGGGGGGTGACGCAGGTGCCAGGTGATGGGTGGTGGTAGCAGCTCCAAACTGAAAGAGCAAAAGGATAGATTGTCCCCTGAAGTCTGTGGAGGGACATGGCTGCTATCGACACGTTTGCATCTGCCCAGTGATCCTTATTTTGGACTTCTGAACTCCAAAACTGTGAGCCAATCAATTTCTGTTTTTTGTGTGTGTTTGTTTCCTTTTCGGCCGGGGCTGGGTTTGAACCCACCACCTCTGGCATATGGGGCCAGCACCCTACTCCTTTGAGCCACAGGCACCGCCCATATGAGTTGATGGTAATTTGTTATAGCAGACACAGGAAACTAATACACTCCCTAACATTATTTCAGGATTTGCCTTTTGTCGTCTCCTTGGGCTGTATTCTCCTGCTTCCTTTTCATCTACACAAATATTATTTATGTTTCCATAGAACACATTGTCCATGATTTCTTACAACACTTGAGCTCGTCACACTGATGCCCATGCTTTGCGCTAGTCTCTTTGAATGTTGTCATTGAGAGGTCAGAAGGTATAAAACGTTGTTTGGATAGATACGTAATGATTTGCAAACATCTTTCCTCTTGGCTTTTCAAATATTGATGGTATAAGAATGCTTGCCAGTTATTCTTAAAATAGGACCTCTTTTGTTCAGTAAATTAGAATTTTTCGTGCTAGAACCTCTAGGCATGCCAATAGACACAGTGAGCTAATGGCTCAGGGGAGAGGCCTTTCTGGCAGGGAGGGCCCAGGGAGGACTCCTCTGCAGCTCCTGCGGCTCTGCCCTGCAGCGTTCCGCACAGCCCTGAGGGAACTTGCCTGAATCTGCTGCCTTTTATGCAGGATGGACAATTGAATGCCTCTTTTGAATAACCGGGGTGGTTGGGTGGGTCCCAATATAACAGCAACAGAGAATTCATGTTTACTTATATCTCTTTTCCTGTTCCTCTTTAGTTGAAAAAGGTGTTTCTAGTTGCCACCTGTCTAATGTTCAACATAATCAAGTCTTAGAAAAGTTAATGCATTTTAGAAAAGTCTAAAATAGTCCCTGTATAATTTATGCGTCTGCTGCACATAAAAAGTATTGCGCATTGAAATGACTTCAAAAGGTGTATGTACAGAGGAATAATTTATTGGTATCAGGCTTACTTAACTTTTGCTTTTGTACTGTCAGGGCGTGAACCCATATCTGGGTGTTGAGGAAGGTTTGGGTGGGAAAAAGGGGAGGAGGGAGGAGAAGAAAGGGCGACTGGGAAGGGAGCACGGAGGAGAGAGGAGGCAGCTTTGACCCAGATTTCCAGCTGCCCATTGTCTGAGGATCAGACCTCATTGAAACACCGTCAGAGGAGGGGCAGGAGCAGAACTTGCAGAAGCATGAAGTTCAAGAGTCCTAATATCTGACTGTACTCATTTTCACAAAAGTAGCCCCCAGTCCTGTTCAGTTCTTAAAGCCCCACCTTCAGATCCACACGTGCCTGTCTTCAAACATCCTTTGTCTAGTGAGATGAAACTGATTTATGCAGCCACATGCTTCAGAAATACTTAACCTTGCTATTTGATAGCCACGTGTTTTCCTGCTGAGGTAGAAGGAGCTGTCCCTCCTCCTTTTCACTGTGAAAGAGATGGACTGGATGGAGAGGGTCCTGGGCAGGTGGGAGTGACAGTTGTATAGTCACTCATGCGCTGTGGCCCAGCACAACCCGGAGGGTGCTCAGACTCACCTCCCCGAGCCTACAACCCAGTAATGATGCCAATGCCCATTTCACTTTTCTATTTATGTACTTCCAGAATTCTCGGTGAGCAAAACCTAATGTATACATAGATAATTTTTGAAGGCAAAATAACAGTGGAATAATGTGAGGATTTTTTTTGTTTGCCTGTTCCTCTTGTGTTCTCTGAAGTTGACATTTCTATTGTCTCGTCTTGATATCTGAAGCTTCCATCACCATGCAGCTCTTGTATTCATGTGCGTGCATTTCTTTATCAAGCTTCCACTTAGGCAGGGTATTCAGCCTTGTGAAGAGCACCGGCTAAGAGCCTTGATCCTAGAGAGGGCCCAGATGCCCCAGAACTACAGATGACAAGAACTCTGTCATGGCAATGTACACCCACAGTATCCTTGACAGCAGACAAGGATTAGATCAATGCTAAAAACGCAGATCAAGGGCGCTGTCAGCACTTAAAGTCTTTATCAGGGACACCTTCCAGGAGGAGTGGAATGGGAAGAGAGGAAACCGCACAACAGGGCCAGGCCCACAGAGTGGCGAGGGAGACATGTGCCTCTGGTGCAAAATTCAAAGGGGGTGTCAAAACACTTGGTAATCAAGATAAAGCATACTTGAATGCAATATTTTTTGAAATCACAACTTACATGAAAAATTAATAATGAACAAAATTGACAACATTTTAAAGAAAGAGAGGATTGGTATTGCTGAGTTTTCCTTTTTTCCCAGGCTTGAGAGAGGGCTCCACATGGAGCCAGCAGGTGCAGAGGGAGAGAAGGTGGAGTCAACATTTGTGATGGTTATGAGGGTACTGATAAAAGGATGAAAAACTCATGGGATTCAACAAGCTTGAGTGGGACAGAGATTTAGGTGAGAGGATATTAAAACATAAAAGGTGAAATGGGGAAAGACATGAGAGGGTCATTGAGAATGGGATAAACAGTCACAGTGAGAGGTGATAGGCAAGATTTGTCCGTAGGAGATTATGGAAAATGATGGGAAGTGTTCTGCAAAAATAACTGTAACAACGGTGTTACGGGGCCTGGGGCAGGGGTTGAGGGAGTTCTTGGGGAACTGGATAGTTATCATTTTCCCTGATGGATTGATAGGTGTGAGGATTTCCTTTAGAGAAGCCAGTTAGGATAGATACAGATTAGACAGGGGTGTCTGCTAAGAAGTAGCTGGGGTATTGGAAAAGAAACATTTCTAAAAGACGTTGTAGATAAAAAGCATGAGCAGAACCCAATCATTTGGGTGTGGAAAATAAAGGAGAAAGAAACCAAAAAGACTAGATGTCTGCCTGCTTTCTGGGTGGATATCAGTCTCAACTGTCCAGGTTCTTTCTTTGGGATGCTAGGATCCCATTCTCAATGACTCTCTCGCTAGTTTTCTCTCTCCCTCTGTTCTATCCTCCCTTCGCTCATTCTCTGCTCTCTTCTCTCTCTTTCTCATCTCTCCCTCCCCTTCCCTCTCTCTAATTCAAAATAAATTTATACTTTTATATTCTTAAAAAAGAAAAAGAAGAAGAAATAATGAATGAAGGGTTAGGAATTTGGTTTTCCCACCCAGTGTTTCTTAAAAGTGTAGCGCTATTTGGATTTTGGCATAACAAGCCTTCGTCACGTGGAACTTCTCTGGGTATCTCATAGGAGAATTCGAGTTTCTGTTCCTCTCCCTTCTCCCCATGTTCTCTCCCGTGATAAATGCCAGTAGAGCCTCTCAATTGTTGAGATGACTGGAGAAGTACTCATAATACCCAAAGACACCCCTCTCACTGTCCCAGCCTGTGGTTTCTGATCTTCCAACCCAGGCCTACTAACAACCCCTTTGAGGAGGAAGAGAAGTTGGTTTCAGGGGAAGAGTTTTTCCAAGAGACATCAAGAGATAATCATGTGGCAGATAATCCAAAGGCAAAAAGGTTCCCAAACCAATGGTTTCAAATGTAACAGGAAGACCGACACCCTGAAAAAGCAGGACACAACTGGGGAGGCGTTTCCCATTACAGCTTCAGTTACTCCTAAATGATTAAGTGTTGCCAGAGAATCTAACTCTATTAAAAATGTAAAAATATAAATATATTTAATATATGTATTATTTGTGTATATGTTTGTGCGTGTGATATGGGCTAATTCACAGACGATTGTGGTCGTACAAGCAAAAATGTTATCTCGTTGTTATATACCCACTAATGCCATCTGTGAAGCTTTCTGTAGGATGACAATTTTTTTGCTCTGCAAATTTTCCTTTTACTTTTTTTCTAAATGTAAAGAATACTTTTGTGGGTGTGATGTGGAAATAAAAGGGCAACACGATCATTTAAAAATGAACCTGCCCAAATGTAAATGGTAATTTCTTATAATTAAATGTTAAGAAGCTCATACTGGTTTCTTCCTTATCAGTCAAGCACCTTCAAAGATATTTGAACTCTAGGCCTGCATTTCTTGGTATAGGGAGTTTATCCTTGAACTTGCATAAAGGTTGTGTTATCATTTCATCTTTTAGAATATTCTCTCTTGGGAATGAAATGGAGAAGGTAATTTTCTTGTATTGTTTTTTATTCTGTTTAGTCTGGTCTTGCAGTTGGCATATGGTCTTTGGAATGAGGATGGTTGTCCATTTCCACTGAGTTCTGTTGGTTGTGCTGAATCAAATCAGACAAAATTTTGTGAATTTCTACTTAGCATTCTATCAGTTCCCTAAATTGTTGGTTTTCAAGTTCCTTCTTTACTTCTAGCTAACCTGTTCTCCCTAGATTGGAAAACAAACTGTAGAGTAATATTTTTAAACATGAAAGACTACCCTTAAAGTTCCTTAATTCCCCTTTCTGAATCTCATATTGTCAACAGGGGTCTTACCTCCTTCTAATAATGCTCAAAATAATCTGCCCTTTTATGAATGCCTTGAGACTATCACACAAAGCTAACAGTGAGGGAGCAGATGCCTCATTCTATTCCAAATAGAAGGAAATCTGTTGTCTCAAATAATCCCTAAATTCAGACACTTTCAGACAGCTATTATCAAGAGACCACATTCTAAGAGCAGATGTGTTATTAAGGCTGAGAAATGTTATGAGGACTTCGTGATCTGACAAATGATTTCAATCTATCCAACATTCCAACATTTCATCTTTTAATAAATTAGAGATTAAAATATCCATTTTGGGGAGACAAGTTGTGTAAGGTAGTTGGAAGCTGGAGTTGTAACTGATGCTTCATTTCCATGCAAAACTGTCTAAATTAGGCTTACAGGTCTCTTTTACATAAAAAGTCTGCTTATTTGACTAAAGAAATAATGGTGTATTTTCAGTCTTATGGCTGCTTCCTGTAGACATGAAACACAGCTCCTGCTTTTGAGTGAGGAATGAAAAATAGATACATCCAGGCTTCATTTGTCCCACCTACATATGTTCAATCATTTCTTTATATCGTTGTGTTTACCTTTATGTGATTACGTAGAGCCTTTTCCGTGCAGCAATTACTGAAAAATTCTGCTGAGAGCTAATGCTCTCCTTTTCTTGTGTGAGTGTGGTTATCTGCTATAAACCATTTTTTTTAGGTGCACTAGAGTTCTTACATTCTTTGAATCATAGACTTGTCTCTTGCGTTCCAGTGAATGTTTATACCAGCCCTATTTAGAATCACAGAGTGTCCCATCCAATAACAAAGTGTACATTCCTCAGCATGCAAAGTGCTTATTACCTGGGGGTTGTACTTTGATCTCCCCAAAATATCTAAGGTGCCACAGAAGTTTTACATAATCCTACCATTGTCAAATATAATAAAACATAGATCCAGGTGAATGTTACTTACTGTACATAACACAAAAAGCCACAAAGCCATCCAAGTTCTCTTCAGCAGAGTTGTCCCCAACAGTACGCATATTGCAATTTATAGTCACTCCTCAACCTTATAGAAAGTAGATGATAAAATATTCTTGATCTATTTTATTTTCTTTAATCATCTGAAATTGAGCTCCTGATCCAAAATTTGTAGATGGTTCCATGGTATGAGACTTGGGGTCAGGAATAAGTCATCTCCTAATACCTTCTTTATGACTGATAATACTTTCATCTTTGACCTCTAGGATCAGAATTTGACAACTAGATTTGGAGGAAAATGACATTTATGTTGTAATTAAAAAAATACGTGAAATTGTCAAAATCCTAAACATGAAAATGAAGAGAAACAAAAAGAATGGAGCTCCATGGTTGGGTCCAGGTGCAACTCTTGTCTTTACTAGCAATCCCATGGTCTGTGACAAGGAACACACTTGGCCTCAGCCAGCAAGCTGCCGGCAGAAAGGAGTGTTTCTCCTCCCCTTGGGTCCCTCTGGCCAAAACACTTCTGCTTTTTAACGTTAACAAATGTAGGCTTCATGCAAGTCATCATCCAAAACTCATTCACTTATTTATTCACTCAACGCCAATTTAGCTCTACCTATGTGCAACATGAAATAAACACTTTTGAAAAATCTTCAGAAAACAGACATTCAGAGAAACTCTCATCGACCACAAAAATTGTATAATTGGGATCTGATCAAAACAAGATTTTTAAGAATACAAGATTATGTGTGAGGAATTGGGAGAATGCCAAAACTGGTGGCCAGCTTTCCACTTACAAGCTTTGTGACTTAGTGACTTAGGGCTTGCTACTGAGAGCTTTGAACAACAAATTTTTCTTTGTAAAATGACCACGACTGAGTAAGTACCTACTAAATGCAAGCTTCTGGGAATCCAAAGATAAATCTGACACAGGTTCTCAGCCTATTTAACTTCCAGGAGTTAAGAGATCAGATGCTATTGGGACACAATGAAGCAGAAAGAGATGATGATGAGTTTGGTAAGAGAGGCACAGGCTGCTACCAAAGTCAAAGGGGGCTGGTGACTATTTCCATTTGGGGAGACTGGGAAGAAAAGTACATTTTCTTTGGGTCTTAAAGAGTGGATGGAATTTGGATGTACCAAAAGGGGTAGAATTTTACCCCAGACAGAGGGAACAAGAAGAAAAGCAGGCCAAGGTGAGATGAAGCCCTGATGTTTAGTGTGAAACTCCAAGCACTTTGGCAGACTTAAGTTCTGTTTTTACTTTAGTTTTCTTTTTGCTATTTGGTTGTTGGCTGCTTGCTTGCTAGTTTATTTTTATGAGGAGTCTCTTGGTCTCATTTCTAGGTTGAAGGGCATGCATCCAAGCAAAGGTTTTAAAGGTATGCTGAGGAAGGGGTGGGAAAAATAATCTTGGATCAGATGAGAGGCACAGGGCCCAGGAGAGAAGTGGACAGCGTGCGTGAACCAAGAAGGAGGCCATTGCAAGACTAGAATACAAAGGTGTGGGGAGAATTCTGGGAGGCTGGGGCAGTCCATGCCTAATGGCATCCGTGCTGTCTATGAAAGATTGTCATCTGTTGGGTCAAAGGAGCCAGGAGGTGGAGGCTGAGAAGACTTATGAGGGTTTAGAAGCTCTGATGAAATGGATGGGGAAAGGCGCCAACTGTGGTTATGCAGAAGAATTGCTGAGCAGCCCTGAGGGCCCAGCTAAAACCAGGAATCATGTGCTTGCAATGGAACCAGACAGGATGGTGATTTCTCTGAAAAACCTGAGTGGGAGAAAATCCAGGAGAGACATGGAAGAAAGAAGACAGAAAGTGGAAACTTGATGGAATCAGGTCATGGCCCAGGCAGAAGGATATGGGATTAATAGTAAAATATAGTAAATAGAAAGGATGGGGCACAGGGTAGGGGTTGAAGGAGGTCTTGATGAACTGGATGGTTATCATTTTCCCTGATTAGGAGAGAGGGAGGGTTTTCAGCAAATCTTCTCTCTCTGAGGATTAAGATATTGGGAATTCATTTGTGGCTGATCCAATTAAAAATCACACGAAAGTACATTTTCAAGGATTTTTTTTTTTTAGTGGACATTAAAATATAATAGGGAGGAAGTATGCAAATAAATCTTTGTGTTCCATTACGTAAATGTATCTTTAATGTAGCCAACACTTGGAAAATAGTCTAACTCAAGGAATGCAAACAGATTTAAATGAATAAACCAACTCTTCGGGCTTGATGGTGGTTGCTTGGAGTACTGGGTTGAAAATTTGGTCCATCAGCATGAGTCTGTTATCAGTCTGTGATGGTTGGTAAGGTTGCAGAAGAGGAGAGTGGGGTTCATTTTGCCACATACTTACCATTCATGAAGTGTAGATAGACTACAGAAGTTGGTTTACTTATCAATGAAAGGCAGTAATTGACCACATTCCTATAGATTGCAAGTATTTTTTTTTTATTTGTGATGCCCTTTGAGCTCTTGTGGAGATAACAGATCATTACAAATTATAATAACATGAGCGATATATTTGGTCAAATGAGTGTTTTATCTTTTGCCTGAACGAAATCATCACCAGGAAAAATGTTTGACTTAAGTGAACTATATCCATGGAAACATGATTCTAATATTTTAAACTGCTGAAAGCAATTTAACAGACTGACAAAAATAAAAAGGAATGAAATCGTTATTTTATATTATCAGGGAAAAGAAGAGGATTCATGGCTGGCATGGTGGCTCGTGCCTGTAATAATAGCCCTTTGGAAGGCTGAGGTGGGTAGATCACCCGAGCTCAGAAATTTGAGACCAGCTTGAGCAAAGCAAGACCCCATCTCAACTAAAAAGAGAAAAACTAGCCAGGTGTTGTGGCAGGCACCCGTAGTCCCTGGTACTCAGGAGGCTGAGGCAAGAGTATTGCTCGAGCCCAAGAGTTAGAGGGCGACTTAGTGAGACTCTATATCAGAAAAAGAAAAAAAAAGGATTCAGGTTTACCTAGACCTATTTTAAGTCTTTTATGTGTGTTCTCATTTGTCCTCAAGGCAGCCCTGTAAGATGGGGAACTAAAGTGAGGCTGCAGGAGATGGAACTTTGCCAAGGGCAAACAACTCACCTGTGGCAAAGGTGGAAGTCTAACCTAGGTCTCACTGGCTTCAAGGCTATTTTTTTTCCCTTACTAGGGAAGAAGAGGCACATGAACAACTACTACTGAAAACAAGAGCCAGCATGGTGGCTCACGCCTGTAATCCTAGCACTCTGGGTGGATTGCCTGACCTCACAGGTTCGAGACCAGCCTGAGCCAGAGTGAGACCCTGTCTCTAAAAATAGCCAGGGGTTGTAGTGGGCAATATAGTCCCAGCTACTCGGGAGGCTGAGACAAGAGAATCACCTGAGCCCAGGAGTTGAGGTTGCTGTGAGCTATGATGCCACAGCACTTGCGACAAAGTGAGACTTTGTCTCAAAGACCAACAAACAAAAGAACCTGAAAACAAATTTTCAAACACCATCAATTTTGCCCATAATAGAAGGACGTAAATCTCAACAAATTATTCCTAATTTTTTAGAGAAGTTTTTAAAAAGTGCATCTATCTTGGTTGTTTAAAAACAGATCAGTAAGGAAAGCAAAATTGTACCAGTGGATATTATCAATTGATACAGAATTATCAGGTGTGTGAGTGAGCCAGCGTAAAGAGGCTCTTTGATAATACTCATCTAATCTTATTTGGTTCCGCTTCTCTTTGTCTCAAAACCTCTTGTTCAAAGGTGCAATCTGTAAGGGAAAGCTGCGGCCACATTGTTGGCTGGACATTGACGAAGGTATTGATGAAGTAAGGACAAAGCCACAGAGTCGGTTCCGCCAAAAACCCAAAGCCAATGCCAGCTGATAGCTCTGCCGAGAGTGTTTCTGGGGTTCAAGTATAAATAATTTTCTAACGCAAAAACAAATCTCACATATTAAGTGTTCCACTGGCGGCCCCGATTATGTCTAGAGTTTTGCAGTGAGTTTATTTTAAAATCTATCTCGAGAGGCTGGTGGTCCAAATTTTCCCATAGACTTACACACGATGAGAATCTGTCTCTTTATATTTAGCTGCAGGCCACCTAACAAGTTCTTAGGCGAAACACATTATTTTGCTAGTACAAGGAGAATAAATACTGTATTTGGAAAGTTCCAGTGTTCCTCTTTAAAATATCGCTGTTTCCATAGCAATAACATAATGTACTAAAGAGTAGAATGGTGTTTCTTTAGAAACCACGTGGACGGGTGCATGTTCGCACGAAGGGCTTTGAAGCAATTCACCTGCTTGTGGTTCCAAAATGGAACAATAGTAATCGAATTGGTCACCATCTCATGAAATAAAACTAGCTACACACTGTCAGCCTTCTGCTTTTGGTCATCTGCTTAGTATCTTGCTAGACTCCATGCTCTTAGAGGGTAGAGAACAGATCTGTATTCCTTCATTAATTCGTGCCATCAATAAATATTTACTAAGAACCTCTTAGATGCTGGGTACAGTTCTCGGCTGTGAGGAACAATAATGCCACATCAGGTGTCCCAGGCACATGCAATGCTCCCTGCTGGTGTTAGTGATGGTTTAAATATTTTGCAAGAACACAACATGGTCGAATAACATGTTAAAAAGGTAGGGAATAAGGAAAAAGAGGAGAAAGGGCTGGGAAGAGTGAAAGCTGACAGGTGAGACCCTGGTTGCTCTGCCAGGGGTTCTGAGGAGCAGATCTAAGACAAACCTCTCTGGACTAAAGGTAGCAAAGGGGGTTTTAGGAGGTTTGGACAATTAAGGTATTATAGATAAATATAAAAGGCTGGGGAATGAATTTTGTGTGAGGGTAACTCTGACCACCTCCTCTTTATTTTGACTGGGTGGACTAGGGTGCCTTTGGCTTCCTGTAATCCCTCAAATTTGTTTTGTGTGCTAATTTGCCCCATCAGCGCCACCTTGCTCCATACCCCCACTTCCCACTCCCAAAACCTTCTTAGGGGAGTGAACGGGTGGTGAGAATGTCACTGAAAAGGTCACTTCTCTGGTTAACTAATGGCCGTCTGGCATCTGGCAAGGGGGATTCGGGTCACAAATGTCTCCATGCTGGGCCTGTCACTATTCAGAAACAGAACAGTAAAAGGATCAGAGCGTCCCCACCCCCGCCCCGAGGCCACACATCTTTGTATCCTACACAAGACTTCACTGGCGCTTTCAGTAGCAAAACCTTGACATACTTAATGTCTAAAGAAGCCCGTGTCTGTCTGCCATGTGCAAGGTTCTTTTGTGCCGCAGCCTGGCTGGTGCCCTGGTCGTAAGCGGGCAGCCACCTCTTGACTCTCCCAGACATGGAAAGGTTTGAGTCACTGTCCACATCGCTCCACGGAGCTCTAGGTTGCAGACACTTCTCAAGCCACCCTGGGAGCAGAAAGAGCTCCGTGGGCCAGACGTGGGGTCACAGAGGCAGAGAGGTTCTCAGGGCGGCCACCCTTTCTTTAGAATCAGACGAGCTGACCGGCTACCCCAGATGTCTCTCTAGACTCTGCTAATAAATCAGTGAGCAGCAAGGTCACAAAAGGAGTGTCGAAATGGAAGCACAGCTTTTCAAGGAAAGCATTTCAAAGTTTTGCTTTTGCCCCCAGCAGTGACAGAAATCCCACAGCGGGAAGGGGGGGGGGTCTAACTCCATCAAGGTGAATATTGCCAACCACCCAATTCTTTTAACCACTGTGATTCTACCCAGATGTTCCTTCTTAAAGGCAGGGGCATCATTTTCTTGCCAAGAAACGGCATGATTGATCAAGCCTTCTTTAAACCATTTCATTTTATCCATTCCCATCCGAAGGAGCAGATATTGCATTAATATTAATATTCCTATTTGCTCCCTTGAGAGAGAAATACCCCTATAACCCCCCTCCCAATTATTGCCAACGCTATGGGAATGTGAAGTTAGAGAAAGGAGCCACCACTGCAGGGGCTGCAGTTGTTTTATTAGCAACAGCTGGTGGCAGTCCCCTGCGCGCCCCCCCCCCTTTTAAATGCTATGCTTGTCAGCTTCAGCTTCTTGAAACTGGATGGCAAAGGGTAAGACAAGAACACGGCATATTTCAGTGTTTGCATGCAGAAAAGGGGATTTATGCTAAAGAGGGCACGGGCAGCATTCAGACGCTGCTTAAGAAACTTTGCAAAAGATTATTTGCTCTCAGTGTTATGTAGATTACATTCAAGCAATTAGACAAACATATCAAGTAACTGAAACCACCTGTAGGATTAAAAAAAAAAAAAAAAGACCGTGCCATCTTTCCTTCTCATTTGTCCGAGATGTTTTAATAGGAAGAAAAATGTGGACTGCATATGTGTTACACATATCCTTATTGTAACTTTAGGTGTGTTTGTGATCAAGGGTGGAGTTTGCAACACCAGGGCTCCTTCTGTGTTGGAAACAGTTGATCATCAAAAGGAAATCTGCGCCATTTGCTCAGCGGAGAAATAAATCTTCCTTTACTCACGTTTGCCTTGGTTCCTATCTAAGAAACCCAATGGATAGCGTTTCATCTTACTTCATGTTTGGAATTCCAGCTAGCTTTTCCAAGAATACTGAACATACACACGGAATGCAGAGTTGACAGAAACTTTTGGTTGTTTGAATATGTGTCCTTTGTCATTGTAGCTCTTTTTTCCATTTATTTTTCCTAATTTGATTAAACTAGAATGAATTTTATATATATATGTTGAATTACTGAAAACATACCATATTATCAGAGTTCTGCAAGCATCTCAGTTTCATAACATACCAATCATATGTCATGCAAATAAGAAAACATGAATTTCAATAAGAAAGCACTAGAAGTGTTAGTAAAAAAAAAAAAGCACACAGTTAAGAAATGTATAGCTTGGGCTCGGCGACTGTACACAGTGGTTATGGCGTCAGCCACATACACCAAAGCTGGTGGGTTTGAACCCAGCCCAGACCAGCTAAACAGCAATGGCAACTGCAACAAAAAAATAGCTGGGCATTTTGGCGGGTGCCTGTAGTCCCAGCTACTTGGGAGGCTGAGGCAAGAGGATCACTTAAGCCCAAGAGTTTGAGGTTGCTGTGAGCTGTGACGCCACGGCACTCTACTAAGGGCAGTACAGTGAGACTCTTCTCAAAAAAAAAAAATGTATAGCTTGTTCAAGTCTATAAATAATAACTGTTGGGAAGAAAGTGGTTAACATGATCCAAAATGTGGGTTCATAATATGCCTCCTTCTTAGGAAGAGAGTCTCTAGAATAATGTCAAATGGGATGAAATATTGGCATCCTCCTTATTTCTTTTATGTGTAACAAATTTAAGATGTATATTTATTCCCCATGGATCAGATATTCTTAAAAATAAAATTTCTAAATATAACAGTAACACTTATAGGACTAATGCTTGATACCTCCATGGAATCTTATCAACATCAATAACGACAACACTGGGAAATGCATGGTGTCTTTCTACATAGAGCTGTTTCGTGGACTGTGCATTTTCTGTCTCTTTTTTGATGGTCATCAAGAAGTTCACTGAAAAGCAGGCAGATAGCCCTGCTGTTGGCTGCTGTGATCTGTCTAAATAGCATTTTACCAGGTGCAGACCTGGGGGAATTTATTTGCTTCTTTTTTCTCCTTCCATTCTTTCTCCCCCCACATGCATCTATTCTATTTAAATTGACCGCAAAGTGTATGTATTTATCATGTACAGCATGGTATTCTGAAGTAGATATACACTGTGGAATGGTTAAATCCAGCTAATGAACCAATGTGTTGGCCTCATGGTTAATTATTTTGTGTGAAAACAATAGCCACTCTCAGCATTTGTCAAGAATACAGTACATGGATAGTCACCACGCTGTAGCTTGAGGACTTATACCTCCTAGCTATCAATAGGTATCCTTTAAGCAACACCTCCCCAAACCCCACCTAATTTCCCTAGCCCCTGATAACCACCATTTTACTCTCTACTTCTATGAGAACGAGTTTTTTTTAGATTCTACACATGAGCGAGAACACATGGTATTTCTCTTTCTACGCATAGCTTATTTCATTTACCATAATGTTTTCCAGGTTCATTTATATTGTCCCAAATGACAGGATATCATTCTTTCTATAGCTGGATAACATTTCATTGTGTAAACACACCACATTTTCTTTATATATTTATCCACTGATGAACACTGAGATTGATTCTATATATTGGCTATTATGAATAGTGAATTCTTTAACAAAAATGGAGTACAGATATCTATTTGACATAGTGATTTCATTTCCTTTGGATATATCTGCAGTAGTAGGTTTGTAGGATCATATGGGACTTCTGTTTTTAATATTTTAAGGAAACTTCGTGCTATTTTCCATAATGGCTCTTCTAATTTACATTCCCACCAACAGTGTATAAGTGTTCCCTTTTCTCTACATCCTTGCTAGCACTTGTTACCTTTTGTCTTTTTGATAGTAACCATTCTAACAGGAGTAAGGTAATATCTCATTGTGGTTTTGATTTTCCTTCCCCTAATGATTAGTGATGTTGAGCACTGGTGACCATTTGTACATTTTCTTTTAAGAAACATCTAATCAGTTCTTATGCCTTTTTAAACATTGAATTGGTTGTTTTCTAGCTATTGAGTTGTTTGAATTCCTCATATATTATGGATATTAAGTCCTTAGATGTATAGTTTGCAAATATCTTCTCCCATTCAGTAAGTTGTGTCTTGATACTGTTGATTATTTTCTTTGCTGTGAAGAAACTTTTTAGTTTGATATAATCTCATTTGTCTATTTTTGCTTTCATAACCTGTGCTTTTGAAATCATATTTAGAAAAGCATTGCCCAGACCATTGTCATGGAGTTATTATCCTAGGTTTTCTTCTAGTAATTTTGTAATTTGGGGTCCTACATTTAAATCTTTAATCCATTTTGAGTTGATTTCTCTATCTGGTGAGAAATCAGGGGCTAACTTAATTCTTCTGCATGTGAATATTCAGTTTTCTCAACACTATTTAGAGACTATCTTTTTCCCATTGTGTATTCTTGTCACCTTTGTCAAGAATCAGTTGGCTATAAATACATGGATTTACTTCTGGATCCTCCATTCTTCCCCCTTGATCTATGTATCTGTTTGTGTGGCAGTACCATACTGTTTTGGTTACTATAGTTTTATGGTACATTTTTGAAGTCAGATAGTGTCTTGTTCTTTTTGCTCAAGATTACTTTGACTATTCACCTTTTATAACTTCATATGAATTTGGGGATTTTTTTTATTTTGTGAAGAATGCCATTGGTGTTTTGATAGGAATTGCATTGAATTTGTAGATTTTTTGGATAGCATGGACATTTTAACAATATTTGTTCTTCTTCTTCTTCTCTCGTTTCTCTCATCAGTATTTGATAGTTTTTAGGACAGCAATCTTTCATCTCCTTTGTTAAGTTTATTCCCAAGTATTTTATTTTATTTTTGTAGGTATTATAAATGGCATTGTTTTGTTGGCTTCTTTTTCATTTTCTTCTTATAACTTACAAAACACATTTTCTCAAGAGGAAGAATGCACTTCACCTTAAAGAATATTATTTTTAGATTCCCTAAAAATTATCGAAGTAGGCAGAGTAAGGTCCTCCATCCCACCAAAGTTGTCTGCATCTTAATCTCTGAATAGGCAAATATATTACTTTACATAGCAAGAGATAAAGTAAGTTAAGGGTCTTGAGATGAGGAGATGGTTCTGGATTATATCTAGGTAGCCCAATGTAATCCTAATAGTCCTTACAAGCAGAGGAAGGAATCAGAAAAGGAGGAGTCAGAAGCAAATGGGACTAGAGAATGGTCAGAGTGATGTGATATGAGAAGAACTTGAGTCACGTTTGCTGGTTCTGAAAGTAGAAAAAGGTAGTCATAAACCAAAGAGTATGCACAGTCTCTAGAAACTGGAAAAGCTCAGGAAATGGACTCTCCATTGAAGCCTCCAGAAAGGAACAGAATCTTGTGGCTACCGTGATTTTAGTTCAGTGACACCTGTCCTCTCAAACAGTAAGATAATACATGTGTTTTGCTTTAAACCACTAAGATGGTGGTAATTTGTTACAGCATCAATAGGAAACTGATCCACTTGTAATACATTTGGCTTTTTGTTTCTGAGGATGCTATTTGGAATTACTGAGTCAGACTGCCTCCAGAACATGTTGGATCAGGAAAATTCACCAAGACTCACACTGGGACAGAGAAGAAAATGGACATGGAAGGATGAGAATATGGTTTAAATGAGAAAGTGAAGCAAAACTATTTATCATTGCAATTATATTTTCTGACAGTCTGTCAGAGGAAGCTATGATTTTGGTTTCAAGAGATGGTACACCTAGGGTTGGCATTACTGACAATTGGTTTTATTTAGAATTTAAAGAGAATGACAATATACTTTCATGTTAATGATTTAGTAGACAGGAATACAAAAATCTGAATTTTAATGCCTCCATTTTTGGTTAATGTGTTTATCTCACAACAAACTAAATAGACAACAGCAAAATCAGTATCTTTAATGTTATTCAAGGGCCATCTTTTAAATCTGTGGGAGAAGCCTCGATCAAACAGTTTCTTTTTGTTTCATTCTCTTTCATCAGGGAAGTTAGAGATGGAAGAGACCTACTAGATCATAAATTAATGATCCTGTGTTAATGCAGATGTCCCCACTAATTAACAAAGGAAAGTAAAATGCAAAGTTTGAATATATCTAAATACTTTTCAGTCTGGAGAAAGATTAAAAATTATTTACCTCATACTTAGACAAAATTTATTCATGTTTTACACAAAAAGAAGACTTAAAAAAATCCTGACCCTAAATTTTAATCTCAGTGATTTTTTTAATAGATTTTCTCCCTGACTAGGGGTGAGGCGGAATTGGGCAACCTCAAAGCAGACAGAGGAAATTCCCATGATGCTGTGTTACTAGCTATACTAGACAAAAGTAGCTAGCTACCTCTTGTTTTTCCCCAGGTCCTTTGCTGATTACTTTGACTTCCTTTCAGGGAATTACACATACAGGCGGGACTGAGAAGTACAGGCCTCAGAAAAGATGCACCACCTGAATTGGGGGGTATATCTTTACAAAATAGTACACATAGAAATGGAAGCAATTCAACATAGGCTGGGTAAGATGACTCATGCCTGTAATCCTAGCTCTCTGGGAGGCTAAGGCAGGATGATTACTTGAGGTCAGGAGTTCAAGACAAACCTGAGCAAGAATGAGACCCCATATCTACTAAAAATAGAAAAACTAGCCAGATATGGTGGCAGGTGCCTATAGTCCTAGTTACATGGGAGGCTGAGGCAGGAGGATTGCTTGAGTCTAGAAGTTTGAGATTGCTGTGAGTTAGGCTGATGCCTAATAGGACAACCCCCTCCCCCAACAAATAGCCAGATGCATTGAAAAATGTCATTCAGTATCTTCAAGGGAAATGTCTTATTAGTCAATTCATTCATGACCTTCAGCAAATGATGGAAGAAAATTCTAGTGATTCTCTAATGGATGGCTTTATTTGACAGAGCCACTTTTCACATATTTTTTCTTTGACTCAAACTACAAGTCTTTCAACTCTGTTCCAACATGCTTGGTTTCACAATTGTGTGTGAATTATTTTCTCTAGGAATATTATAAGCATCTTCAAGAGATGTATGAGAACAAAGTCTCTGTGTTGAAGCAAAGAAGCATTTTGATAAGGTTACAACAAAAAATATCTACCTTGGCTGATGTGCTGAGAGGGTAGACAGTTTTTTGTTTTTTTTTTTTAAATACATGTATTTTATTATTCTTCATTACATTATTTCCCCCCTCCCACCCGTCCGTGATAAGGCAGAATTGATTTACAGAAAAGAATACAGAAAACACCAAAGCTCCTGGTAGTGGGAGAGATTTCAAG
>CAUYRH010049090.1:0-48645 GCA_963574655.1 Perodicticus potto | reverse complement strand
AATGTAGTAATTGTTTTATATATTCCTTTTTTTTTGTTTTTCTTGAGACAGAGCCTCAAGCTGTCGCCCTGGATAGAGTGCCATGGCATTACAGCTCACAGCAACCTCCAATTCCTGGGCTCAAGCGAGTCTCTTGCCTCCACCTCCCAAGTAGCTGGGACCACAGGCGCCCGCCACAATGCCCGGCCATTTTTCGGTTGCAGCCGTCATTGTTGTTTGGTGGGCCCGGGCGGGATTCGAACCCGCCAGCTCAGGTGTATGTGGCTGGCGCCTTAGCCCGTTGAGCCACAGGCGCCGAGCCATATATTCCTGATAATTAAGTAGGGCATTGAAAGCTTTATAAAATTATTATATAACAATGCCAGGTGACTGACAGGGCTCCTGAAGTTGGCTCTTCTACTGATAATCCCATTAAAAACATGCCTTGCTGAATGGCATAGAGAAAAGCATCATTCTATTACAGCACAACAACAGACACTCTCCGTTCTTCAGCTACATTGGTTGGATAATGGAATTTCTACTCATTACCCACACGTGTATCAACAGGCTGTGTGTGACTGAACTCAAAAGCCAAGTTTGCTTATTGTCCCAGCATCTATTTTGTGACACAGATCTGTTTCTAGGACCTGTTTCTTCTACTACATATTTCCCCCATACTTATTGAATTATATATTGCTCCACAGTACCAATGATTCTCTTAATTAAGAGAGAGTAATTAAATGGCCAACAAGTATTTGTTCGACTACTCCTGAAACATAAGATATGCAAAAAGACCTGTTTCGTTCTGTTTAAATAGCACAAGGGCTGGCACACCTGAGTATGTCACGGGCCTCACAGTAGTTGGATAGATGCCAGGTATGCCCAAGAACACCAAGTGATATAGCTGCCTGGCCAACGCCAAAGAACAGACATTTCTCAGACAGACATTGAATGGAACAGTTCCCTACTGTGTTTATCTTACATGCCTCAGATCTTCATCCTAATCCTGGTCCCCACTGCGATATGCGGTTTTATTGCAAAATGAGAAAAAGACTCAGGTAGAAACTGAACAGCTAATGAAAGCGACTGCCTATCATTAGCTACAACTTTCATTTCTTAAGTTTTCCATTTTCTTCCAAAGACTGAGTTGAATTCTATAATGAAAGACAGGCAAAAAAGTAAAGCCCTCAAATTTCTTCATGTCAATATAATTGTTTTTCCCATTATCAATGAGGCCAAAATATGATTCTACCTTTAAAATGTATAGCTAGAGGATTTATGTTCCAAGAAAAAAAACTTCCTATGCATTGACATGGAGAAAGAAGGCACTATAGTCTGGTTTTTTGTTATGTAAGTGATCGGGAAGGAAATTCCCTCTTTCGCATCTCCAGAGGTGGCTTAGGAGGGCCACTTAGAGGCAGACAGATGGGGTGTTGTAAGGGTAGGAGCTCCATCGTGCCCAGCAGGGCTGAGGACACACTGTGATTCTCATTTTCCTCTCACCCAGGCTCTCCCAGAACTGTTGGCATCTTAGGCCAGAGAATTCTTGGACATGGCGGGGGTGGGAGGGGGCTGTCTTGTGCCTTCTGAAATAGTTAACAGCGTCCTGGCCTCTACCTAGCGGAAGCCTCTGGCGCTCCCTCTCCGTGGTTGTGACAGCCAAAATGATTTCCAGACCAACTATCTCCTGGGGGGCAAATTCCTTCCCTGAGAAGGAATGTCTTGCTCTGGACTCAGACTTATCACTCCCTTTGCAGGACCCTCCACCTGCAGTTTTCATCCACAGAAGCCAAGTGAATCAGCTGGATTTTCTTTTTTCCTTTTTTAAAAAGTATATTCCCAGGATCATTCCAGGCCAGTTATCTCTAGGGCTGGCACTTAGGTATGGGATGACCACAAAACTCTTAGGAGTTTTTAATTACAATGTATATGCATATGCTTTAATATGGAAATTTTAACTTACAGGCATCATCTTTCAATGTTAAGTTATTCATAAAGACAACAAATAAAAAACCCAAAGGACACAGTAAAACTGGGCTTTTTTTTTTTGTTTCTTTGCAGTTTTTGACCAGGGCTGGGTTTGAACCCACCACCTCCAGCATATGGGGCGGGCGCCCTACTCCTTTGAGCCACAGGCACCGCCCTAAAACTGGGCTTTTACAGGTATCATTCTTTGGAGAGCCAGCTCTCAAAAAAAAGTAGCGTAAAATGTGGAGAGGGCAGGAAGCAACCCAATTGGCAAAAATCAGCTGTGATAAACCTGCAAAAGTGAAGGAAAAACGGCCTTATTTGGAGACTAAAGTGGCTCCAAGGACACAGGTTTCAACAAGTTTATGTTATTTGGGAATAAGGAGCAGCCCAAAGGAGCAGCAAAGTGGGAATATGGGAAAGACTGACACATCGCTTATTCCAAAATGCAACAGCCCCACTGGTAATCTTTGGGAGGCCTTCTCACGCTGACATCCTGGAAAAAGGGTGCAATATTTAAAGCATCACAGTGATGACATCTGTGTGCGTGTGGCCACCCTGTTGATCACCCTGATAATCTGTGCATGGCTTTGCTTGGCTACCAGCAGGGCTTCAGTAGCAGATGAGAGGGATTTGAGGGATATGAAAGATAAACTATCTCAAAATAGCTTTTCCATGGGCCTGAAATTCCCACTTTTAGAGTTATTCTTTTGGCTGGGGGAAAGCGTCTCAAGAGCATTCGTTAACATGCAAATATGTCACTTTCTTGGGGGAGGACACATGGTCATCAAAAGGATGAGTCAGTACACAGTTACACAAGACAAATGTGTTTCTATGGCAAAAAGAAAGGAAAGGGCCATGGGGGTGCTGTTCTAAGTATACCTGGCAGTGGCGGTGTCGCTGGGAGGGGTCTAGCCTGCAGGAGGAAGCAGAGGCCCTCCCTGTCTATGGAGGAGGAGACTCCAAGAGAAGGAAAGCCGACTCAGGAAGGGGAAGTGGGCACGGGTTCAGGCTGGGGGAGCTGGAACTCCTGACCTATTTTCAAATCCTGCTTGGGCCAGACCTGGCAATGCTTCAGGAAAAAATAAATATGAAGCACTGGAACTTCTGGCCCTTTTACAGAGAACATGTGCTTCCACTGATTTTCCTTTCCTATCTGAAAGCAAAGCAGCCTGAGAGCGCCCTTCCGGCCCTCATCCTCTGCAGCCCCTTTGTCCCATCCCCACCCAGCACGCACTAGCCCATTGGCTAATTGTCAGCTTCCATTTTCTTCCACAGTGCTTTTAATTAGATGTTAAACTGACAATAGCACCTGACAGAATTTTTGCAGCTCTGTTTTGAAATCCTTTTCCCCAGCATATGGCAGAACTATCAAGTATTATTCTCCTTCCTCCATGGTTTTTGAAAGTAACATTTTAGTGCTCATTTTAAGCCTTCACAATCAACTTGGACACACACACACACACACACACAGAGCTGTAATGAGAAGCTAGACTAGTTTGCATACAGAACAATTAAATCTGGCATCTATGGTTCCAAAGGATGAATATTTTCCAGTTGTGGTGGAAAGACAAGCACAGTGAAGAGAAACCAGCTGTTTCATGTTAGCTCCTGATGTGATTCTTTGCACAGATGCTCACATTGCAGAATTTATTTTCTGTTAATACATATTGTGAGAGCATTGTGTTACCTTTGTTCTCCACTTACACCCCCGATTCCTTCTGGGAATTGAGAATGCTCCATGTTCTGGCCATGTGGCCTTATGTGACTGTGTCGTGGTTAAATGCCAGCTTTGATTTTATATTTTAGCTACTTAATAGTTTCCTTCAATAACTGTATTGAACAAACCATTCTTCACAGCCTGATTGGGAAAGATAATCATTTAGCTCATTTTGCCTTGACGTGTGCTCACTTGGTATTGAGGATGTGCAAATAACTGCTTTCTCCCAGCTTCTTGAAATCATCATTCTCATGAATTCTAAGAGTATTTTTTTTGTGAAATTTAGTCAAGTGGGACTTTATACCCTTAAGCTGGCACTTGAGTAGTAAGGTGAATGTTTAGAATATTTTATCTAAGAGTTTCTATTTCTCGACTCTACACAACATCTGCTAAGTACGTTGGGGTTAAGAGAATTGGGTGGCCCAAAGTGGGGAAAAGGAACTGGAAATGGAATATATATATCCATGTCCTCCGAATCTAGATATACCTTATGATGCAATCCTGAGGTTACAAACATATTAAAATGAATGGTGCTACATTCCGAGTTCTCTCTAATGCTTAAAAGTATAGAATTGCACTGTCAATAGGAAAGCTGTATTTACAAAAGAAATTTAAGATTTAAAAAAAATTCATCATTTTCTCCCTCTTGGAAAACAAGAAGGAGGCTTTATTCAAGTACATCACCATATTTGCTGGGCTGCAGACATGTTTGGAACCAATGCAAAGTTTTTCCATTTGGCAGACATGCATGTAAACAGTTGATGTAACAAAACAGTACCTTGGTTTTATTTTTAAGTTAAAATTTATGGAATTATTGTAAGATCATTTTTTATTAAGGGTAGATCACAAAACAAGTGCTGATGTTTACTCACTTTATAGCAACAGCATACCCAAAATGGCTGATCTAAATGTTTTCTTCTTGGTTTTGGAGCAAAAGTGCCATTTTGTTAAGTTAAGTGGCTTTTAAACAACAGCATGGCTTGGCAGAGCTCATTCAGAAGGGATCCTTTCCATCAGCTTAAAACCCAATGTGAATTACAAGTAGAGACACATCTTCCCTTGGTGCTGACTTTCCTGGCCCCCACGCTTTTAGCTTCTGAGGAGTAACACACTCAAAGAATCTGTTATAAACCTCAAGATGTCTTGTGACCCATGCGATGTTCATTTTACTAAGAAATAAAATAAGAAGTACTCAGAGCAGCTGGAGAGAGGTAATTCAAGGTCATTGCTACACTTTGTCAATTAGTGTGTGAGTCACTCAGATGGAAGGTATACACAGGCCTCAGAGGACAAGGTGATTCTAAAATGCACATAAAAGAATAAGACAGAGTGGTCTTCTCTGAGCAGCTAGCTTATGCCTTCGGACAAGGGTTGGCAAGCTACAACCCCCATGGCAGGATCTGGCCCCCTGCATTTTTGTATCCCCCAGGGCTGCCTTTGTGCTGCAGTAGCAGAGCTGGGCAGTTACACAGAGACCATAAGCCCATAATGCTCAAGGTAGTTACTAGCTGCCCCATAGAGATAAAGTCTGCTGACCCTGGCTCTACAGAACAGGCCTGGAAGTTGGATGTACTTACACATAGTAGGGTGACTTACTTAGGAAGTTAGAACGGAAAGGTCATATAACTATAAAATAATAATAATGATAACACCTTTCATTGGTGTGGCATCTTTAACTTCACTAAGTACTCAAACGTATCCTCAGAGCTGCTCTGAGCAATTCCCTAGGTTATAGTCTGATGAAACAGAGAAGGGGTCCAGTGACATCCACATGCTACGGCAAGGGGAGGGAGGTGAAGGACAGTTAGCCTCGAAGCACCTGTGAGGGGCTGAATGACGGTGGAAGGAGATGATTTTCTCTCAGGTTCCTGGTGTCTTCTGCACCCTTAGGATATTATAGTATATGTAGCAGCTGGTTTAATATTCATGAATTTTACATTAGGTTACTTTAAGCTTAATCCTTAGTTTTATGCAACTCGACAGTTTCTGCTAAAAAGCACATCCATGTAGAAGTAAGGACTTGGGATAGGAAAAACATGCAGAAGACGTGATCGAATTCTAGAATCACAGAAGGCCAGTGATTTAGGGAACATGCTAGCTGAGCCTGGGCATTATAGATGTGTGTTTTCTTTTGCCTACGTTTCTTCTCTCTCTTTTGCTGTTAGCACCTTGATTTTCTGCTGGAGACCCACGGCTCTTCCTCTCTCAGTGTGTGTGTGAGGTGAAGTCATCCAGCTGCTAACTCCGCAGAAAGGGCATGACTGCAGCCTGGCTGGTGGGCAGATTCCAGTTCTCTCGCACAGTGATCGGTTTTGAGACAGATCATGAACCAACCCAGCCAATAGAGTTGGGTCTTAGACTTTTGCTGGAACTATGGGGGTAAAACCTTGGTCTCAGATCTTAGGGACTAAGTAGTATATAAGTTGGGAGCCACAGGAGGTGGTGGAGGGGGTCATCTTTGCTGACATCTGGAGAGATGCTGCCTAAGAATGAAGGGAGGACGGAGCAGAATGAGAAGATTGTGGGCAACATCGAGAGAGGAACAGGGGAAAGGGAAGAGAGACAGACAGAGAGAGAGAAACTGAGTCCTGAGAACATAATTTGGGTATAGAACCAAATTTGCCTGAGGAAATTTTCTGGAATCTTCACATACTTCGGACAATAAATTCTCTTACTTCTTTAACTGGGGTGACTTGGTTTTTGTTACTTGAAACTGAAAGAGTTGGATACACTAAGAACATTTCTCTCCTGGTGAAAACTAAACCTTTGCTAACAGATATTTAATTTCAACTGTGGACATGAAGAAACATACAGGGCTCAAAGAAATGCCTTCCATCAAAGTCAGTTTCAGAGCTGGGCAGAGTGGAACCAAAACCATATTGGTGTATCATTTTTTAATTCTAATCTTAAGGATGCCCAAGACTGGGATTCTATCATTAAGCTTACATATGATATTCCTGAGTTTTGTTAAGGGAATTTTTCTTATTTTAGAATTATGGTGCTCAAAAATGTTTTCTTAGGAGCAATCATGATATTAGCCTTTCAGGGATTTGTCAAGGATATTATTTTTGAAGTTTTGTTCTATATCATTCACATACTTTGGGGCCAACTCTAATGAATTATGTCTGCCAGGTTACTTTTTATCCAAATACTTTATCATTTTTTTTATTCCCCAGATATATCCTTCTGCCTGCAGGGGTTTAAAAGAATCTGCTGGAGAGTTATTCTGTCATGTTTATGTATTAAATAAACAACATTTTCCATCTGATGCTTTTACCTATCTCAACAGCTCAAGCCCCATAAATTTATAGGTCATTTATGGCTTCTAAGTCGAATTACTCACCAGTTGTGTAATTCAGCAAAGGCAGCTTTGATCTTCTTCACGGAACTGTCCACTTCTTCCTTGATCATGACGCGGTATCTAGTTAGGGAGACAGTGCAGCGTTGCAAATCCTTCACTGATTTCTCAATATTTGGGCCTAAAATTGATGTTAAGAAAAAGAATTGTTAACTTGACCACTTTATCCTTTCTTGTAAGCAAAACAAAACAAAGCAATTAACCCAACAACAAAACAAAGCAACTACTAAGAGATTCATCTTTTTTTCCTTCTCTGTTTTTCTTTTAAATCAACCATAATAAGTATTAAATCTTTTGAAAAAAGAAAAAAAAAGTTCTGCCAGGAGAATGTTTATAACCCAGAGTGGCAGTTCAGATGGCACTTCAGACTGCTATTATTTCACCAGTGGGGTCTCTGGCTGGGCCCTTTGGGGTATTCTTGTCTCCTGGGCTCTCGGGAAAAAGGGTCTGATCATCATGTTCCATCACAAACAGCAGCGTCTTAACATCCGATATGTCTAACGACCATTTGTACTGCTGGCTTTCTCTATAAACACCACTTTGCATGGTTAAAAGCCAGCAGGGCTTTTGGAACAAGAAAATGACACAGAGATTGGTAGAGGTACAAATGAGCTAGAGAGAGGATAGAGCATTGGTGCCAGGTATGCTGGCACTGGCCCCATCTTCCCGAGCCAGGCGTGTAATTAGAGCAGCAGTGCTGAGAGCAGCTCGATGGGTGCCCATCTCCTCTGATTTCCTGAAACTGTCACCGGGGTCTACAGATCGTGGATAGCAAACAGGCAGATTGTATTCATCCCAGGAAGGGCATGTTTCTTAGGAGAAAGAAATACCTCTCAAGAAAAGTGAGAAAGTATTTCAAACCAAAGCCAAGGAAATCAGATACAGCTAAGGCCGAATAAGAATAATATTATTTCATCTTCTGGGAATCAGAAAGGAAGTGGTTTATCCATTTCATTTTTAATACCAGTGATGCATCAAGTTTATCAAAGCTCAAAAAATCATAATAATACAGCATGTGAAATATAAAATCCTCTTTTCAGCATTAAATGGTCTGAAAGGTCTAGCATAGAACTGAATTTCATGAGGAAGACCATAAGCTGAAAAAGACAGGTCAGCCTCCAGACTCATCTTCATTCAATGCAAATCAAGAACTTGCATAGAAGGGAAACATCAGTCTCTTTCAGCATTCACCTTTTTAAAAAGTGCTCCTGTATGAACACTTGCTTTGTAAGATATTAGGGTAGAAGGTATTAGTGGTACAAGTTTATCCATGCCTACAAAGAGAAGAATGGCCACAGGGGGGCAGGGAGAGGGGATGTAATTCCACTGAAATATTCAAGACCTTTGATTAAATGGGAGGAATCACATCTGCCTTTCAATCTATGTGGGTCACAGGCAGAAATGCAATTTCACGTGCATTTCTTTTCACTAAGCCGCATCTTTTGGAAAGTTCTGTCATTCTGGCACTTCTCCGTGTGTATAAAATATGTTGAATCATTTGTGCAAAAGAAATCACTTTACCTCTTTTCTTTGCCAGCTCATCTGGCTTTATTTCAAGATGAGCTGCAGGGGCATTGGACTTAACAGGAGATGTTTTTGCCTTAGGCTTGCTTGGGTTACAAGGCTGCTCAGCTGACCACTGTAGGCCATCTGACCTCTCTGCTGTTCCGTGTATAGGTTTGGGGTTCCCATCTAAGGATTGTTTCTGTTGCAGTAGTCTGTTGCCTTCTGTAAGAAAACACCAAATAATGACTGTGAAGTGATAAACTAAAAACACTGATGATAAAATGATGAGGGTGCCAAGATGTTTGTTTTTGTTTACATGCTGGCAATAATGCCTTTCACTGCAAACAGTCAAGAAAGTGTTTTCATGGAATCCCCAGAAGATTAGAGGATATACTAGAAAGAGCCTTGTGTTTAGAGTGAGAAGCCCTGGGTGTGTGTTTCAGCTCTAGTAATTACTCGCACAGTGACCCTGAGCCAGCCTCTGTATATCTCTAAGCCTTCGTTTCCTCACCCATAACTATCCAGGAAGGTTATTAAAGGGATTAGAGACGATGAGCAGGGTTCCCCCTCACCCTCATTCTAGTAAAGGCTTAGGAGTCTTTAACTATGATTTCATGCTGAGGCTTTAAAAACGTAGCCCTCCTCTCTCCACGTGCTACATTAATGTCTTGTGGTATTTTATTCTGAATTAATCAAGGCAGAGGAGTGATTGAAGATAGGGCAAGAATGAAGTGACCACAAGTATTATAATCACTGCATTTAATTTATGGAGGGCGTAAATCAGGAAACACCATCATAGTATCTCGACTATATTTAAAATCCATGGAGTTAGATTCTCTCTGGAGCTTTAATAGATGTGGCAATAAATTAGCAGCACGTCGCTTTCAGCATCTTTTAAAGGCAGGTTCCTATTTAGTTATTGGTGGAGTGAATTAAATGGCCTTAGTGGTCTGAAGAGGTAACGTATCACCCTTAACATCTTACAACTGGAGAGCTTTGGGTGTGAAAAAAGGGAGGCCAGTGTGCTTTGGAAGGCCAGGTTCTTGGAGAAGGCTTGACGAGTGCAGGGAGACCTAAGTTCTGACCTTCCCCAAGCCTGGCATGACTTTATGGGAATGTCTTCACTTCTTTGGCTCATGCTTAAACACTTGGTCAACCCCAGGCCCTTTTTCAGATGGTCACTCCCATTTCCACTTCTCTCCACTCCCAGAGTGCCTCATAAAACTTCACGCATTATATTTTAGCACAAAATCTCCATGTCTGCCCCTCACCCCTGCCCTGCACAGGCTATGACCTTCTAGGGGGCAGATACTGAGTCCCATTCAGTTTTGAATCCCTGGTACTTGTGTGTGGCTCAATGGCTTTCTATAGCATTATGATTGAATTAAAGCACATTCAAAATGATTTCATAGAAAAAAATAAGAAATGATGAACCCACTTCCTGACACTGCTGCAAATATTAGAGACCACACTTGAGAAAAGTAGAAAAGAATATGATTTGAGTCATAATCAACTCGCTTTTAGACACTAGCTCATTTACGACCAATATAATTTGATTTTACTTGAATCCATCACTCATAACACATATGTCAAGAAAACACAACATACTTTTTATGTGCTAAATGATGAGTACCTTAAAAATTTACTTATAGTACACAAAAAAATGTTCAGCAAAGGCAGTAAACAAAGTGAGTACAAAAACAGCATTTCCTCCAGTAATAAAACAGATTCAAATGGTAGTAGGCAATTTTATCTTTAGTTATACTGCAGTGGAATTTCCCTACAGGGCAGTGGTTTTCAAACTTTCCTGAGGAATGTTTCCCTTGGTACTCATTACACATGCAAATTCCCAAACTCCACCTTTCAGGACTCCAACTCAGCAGTGGGCCCAGGATTCTGTTCCGCATGTGATTCTGTCAAAGTGCAGACAGACAGTACCAGCCACCCTAAGAAACTCTACTGTAAAAGATGAGAAACTTATTTTATAATGACTCTATAAATGTTTGTGCTGAAACAGAGGGTAAGTCCAAGCTGGTTCCAACTCATTCCCTCCTTAGATCCCAGCTGAGATTCAGTCTTGAGGAGACATCATAAATTGAGAATTTAAAACACAGTGCACAATGTAGTAAATTAGTCATATTCTTAAAAATAAGGGATTTATGTTAGAGTCTAATGGATCTTAGGCAATAGGAAAAAATTACTTTGTTGAAATGGAAAAGAACTTTTAGCAAAAGACAACCATGCAAAAAAGCATAAACTCATTAACTAGAGCTGAAAATATTTTGTGTATCAGAGATCTCATATTTGGGCTATTGGTTTATTTCATCATTCTACTAACCATACTAATTGCAAGAGGCAGTGTTTTTTTTCTTTCTTTCTTTTTTTTTTTAAACTGGTGGAATCAATGAACATTTTAAAGGTTTAAATTTCTCGAAGACCACTTGGATATATCTGCACACTGGCTGTTTAGATCTGTCTCCAAATACAGTAAAACATTAGGTCTCTTTCAGAAGAAAACTGGTGGAGAGTTATGTAGGGATAACAGAATCAGGTTCTTCTTGACCACAAATGTTGATACTTCCAGCAATAGAATAATGGGAGTTCTTTCCTGGATACAGTGACTTTCCTCTAACATTACAAGCTAGAAATACCATCAGTTCTCTATTTCTCTGAAATCCACTTGTAAACCATAATAGATCGTAGCTCAATGGGAGCTGATTCACAAAAACCTGCACTGTCCAGTAAGGTGTCCATTGGTCCCACAGAGCTACTGTGGCTTGTCCACATTGAGATGTGCTATTAAGTGTAAAAGACTTGTACCCTGAAATTTAAAGTCTTAGTACAAAGTAAAGAGTTAAAAACATTTTGAATAGTTTAAAAAATAGTGATTACATGTTGAAATGATAATATTTTGAATATAAGCTAAATAGAACATATTGCCCAATTTAATTCACCTGTTTCTTTATACTTCTTAAAATGTAGCTACTAGAAAATATAAAATTATATATGTATTATATTTCTATTGGATAAAACTAATATAAAACACAAGGGGCATGAGATTGGTGATCTATGATGTACAATCACTACTAATTTATATTCTAGAATAAGAGAGTATTTATTCTAGTAAGGCCTTAAAATAGCCTCTGCAATTTCCACATGAGTAAACTGGTGACAGGTGGTGTATGCCTTGTTTATCATTACTCTATATGCTTCGTACCTAGGAAGCACATGATAAATAACGAATTAATGAACAATCATTGCTTCAGCATCGTGCATGTCTAGGGAGGAAGCCTAGTATGAAATGAGTTTCTGGCTGTGTTCTTATCTAATATTCATCAGATCTATGAACCAGAGTAGCCACATCTTAGAAAGAAAATTTATCTCTGGTTGGGAGTTCCCAATCTGCATAGATCTCAATAAAAATTATATATACCAGGGTGCCAAAACATGAAATAAATTACACATTTTAAGAGATTCTGCTGGAAGTAAAATCAACCATTCCCCAAAAGTGTATGAATTACAAGTAAAATGGATGTGCATAGCATGTCTAGGTTCACTTGGCCAGTCACGGCACCTTCAATTCTACTTTGAAAAGTTATGCAAAGATAACATCTCTTAAAATGTGTATACATTTTTGCCATCTCTATATTTCAGTTTAGACCCTGTCCATGTGTCTAAAAATAATTCCTAGAAGCTTGTATTTTTGAATGCAACTATTACCTGAGTCTTCCTTTGATTAAAAATAACTATCAAATCCCAACATAGACAATGCATGACTTCCAGAGTATCATTTGGCTTTTGATTCAATTGGACTCAACAAACACATACGGAGTGTTCACAATATGTTAGCTCTGGCTTATTTATAGGAGATAAATGAGACATAGTCTGACTTTAACAACTAGTATATCAAATGTGAAAAATTAATATAAGACAATACTATTATAAATCTGAGTTGCTCTTTCCTATTGAATTGTCTTCGTACCTTTGTTGAAAATTAATTGACTACATGTGGGGGTCTGTTTCTGTATTCTATTCCACTGATCTAGTTGTTGGTCCTCACACCACCACCATACTGTCTTGCTTGCTGTAAATATAGAACAAGACTTAATGTCAGATAATGTGTTTCTTCCAACTTTACTTGTCTATTTTTTTTGGGCGGGGGGGACAGTCTCACTTTGTCACTCTCAGTAGAATGATGTGGCTTCACAGCTCACAGTAACTTCAAACTCTTGGGCTTAAGCGATCCTCTTGCCTCAGCCTCCTGAGCAGCTGGGACTACAGGCCTCTAGTATAGGCTCCTGCCACAATGCCCAGCTAGTTTTCTATTTTTTTTAGTAGAGAAGGGAACTTGCTCTTGCTCAAGTTGGTAAATTCTGCTTTTCTTTTTCAAGGTTGTTTTGATTACCTTAAGTCCTTTGCATTTAATATAAATTTAAGGATCAACTTGCCTATTTCAACAAACATCGGTAGGATTTTGATAAGACTTGTGTTGAATCTATAAATCAATTTGAGGGTAAGTTGTATCTTGACAATATCTGCGTTACATCTTTTGACCCTTGAACATGACATATCATGCCATTTATTTAGGTTTTCTCTAATTTGCCTCAGAATCATTTTCTAGTTTTTAGTGTTTTGTCTATCTATAGTGAAATTTATTCCTAAATATTTTAGACTTTTTATGTTATTGTATATGATATTTAAAAAAAATTTCACTTCCCAAATTTGGTTGTCTCCATACAGAAATATAATTAATTTTTTTTACATGTTAAATTTGTATCTAGAGACTTTGTTAATTTACTTATTAGTTCCAGTAGTTTTATTTATTTATTTATTTTGGTAGATTTCTTTTTTTTTTGGTTTTTGCAGTACAGGCGAGGCCAGGTTTGAACCTGCCACCTTTGGTATATGGGGCCGGTGCCCTACTTGATGAGCCACAGGTGCTGCCCA
Organism: Perodicticus potto; assembly: GCA_963574655.1. Classification (NCBI taxonomy): domain Eukaryota; kingdom Metazoa; phylum Chordata; class Mammalia; order Primates; family Lorisidae; genus Perodicticus; species Perodicticus potto. Next base: position 35,167 of record CAUYRH010049090.1, on the reverse strand, counting down.
TATTTTGGTAGATTTCTTAAGATTATCTTTCTACATGCACAATAATGACATCTGTAATGAAATTTAACTTCTTTCTTTCCAATCTTTCTTTGGCTTATTGGACTGGCTAGAAATCCTAGCACAAATGTAGAATCAGCATGCTTGTATTGTTCTTGATCTTGGGGAAATTACATTCAATATTCTATTAAGTATCACATTAGCTGTAGAGTTTCCATATATTTGTTAGACTCAAGAAGTTCTCTTGCATTCCTATTTTGCTGATGGTTTTTAGTTTTGTCAAGTGACTTTTTTATCTATGAAGATAATAATATCATTGTTCTTTATCCTGTTAATTAATAAATTAGGTTGATTGGTTTCTAAATATTAAACCAAAGTTGCATCGTTGAAATGAAGTACACTTACTTGGTCATGGTGTACTATCCTTTTTGTATATTGGTCACTTAATTTGATAATATTTTGTTGAGGATTTTTGTTTCTTTATTCATGAATAATCTTGTTCTTGATTGCACTAATGTACGCAGCTATGATTTAATAAAAAAAATTGTCCTTTAATTTTTTTTCTCTCATAATGACTTTGTGAGGTTTTGATAAGGGTTATGCTATCCTCATAAAATAAGTTAGGAACTATTCTCTTCTTTCCATTTTCTGAAACTGTTTAAGATTACTATTATTGTTCTTCCTTAAATGTTCATTAGAATTCACTAATAAAGTCATCTGCCAAAGATTTTAATTATGGAAGACAGCTATGGTCACTACTATACCACCAACACGTTTTGAGATTTTAATTATAAATTTTTTTGCTAGGTATAGGGCTATTCAGATTTTCTATTTTTTTCTTGTATGTGTTTTGGTAAGTTGTACTTTTTAAGGAATTATTCATTTCACCTAAGTTGTTGGATTTATTAGCAAAAAGTAGTTTATTATTCTGTTATTAGCTCTTAAGTGAATGAAAGGTCAGGATCAATTTTATTTTTGATACTGGAAATTGGCTTATATTTTCATTATAATTCAGTTCAAAAATTTTCTAAAATGTCTTGTGAATTTTTTCTTTGACCAAAGAATTATTTAGAAGGTTTATTAATTTCTAAATTTTTGGAGATTTTTCTAGTTATCTTATTGCTACTAATTGTTAATTTAATTCTATTATGGTCAGATACTATATTCTAAGGATTTTAGTATTATTAAATTTATTGAAACTTATTTCATGGTCCTGTGACTTGTCTATTTTAGTAAAAATGCCATGTACTCTTGAAGTTGTTGGGTGTAGTGTCCTATAAATGCCCATTGAGTCAAGTTAGCTGATAGCACTGTTCATATCTTCTATGTTCTTACTGATTTTTAATCTACATGCTCTATCAGTTACTAAGAGCATGGTATTAAAAGCCACAACATTTGTGGATTGTCTCTTTCTTTAGTTCTATCAATACTGCTTCACGGATTTTGAAGCTCTGTTATTCACAATACATACAAATTTAAAATTGTGCATTTTTGATGAATCTATATATCATTATGAAATGACTTTCAATATCTCTGGCAATCTTTCTTGTAGTAAAATTTTCTTTGCCCAGTGTTAATATAGCCATATTTACTTTATTATACTTTCTGTTTGGATAGCTTATCTTTTGTATCATTTAACTTTTGGCCTAAGTCTTTGTGTTTATATTAAAGTTCCGTTCTTAGAATATTCAGCACACAGTTGGGTCTTTTTATGCAGTCTATCAATCTCTGCTTTTTAATTAGAATTTTTAGTCCATTTACATTTAATGTAATTATTGGTATTATTGGATTATATTTACTATTTTGAGTTATATCTTATTCTAAATTTTTAAAAATTCCTTATTTTAGAGGTTGTTGTAAGGATTACAAGATGGATCACAAATTTACCACAATTTCATGTGAGTCAATATTGTGCTACTTCACATATGACACAAGAACCATGCAATAATTCTACTTACTCACTCCTGTCAATTGTACACTTATGGTCACATATTTCACTTCTAAATTTGTGGTAACTCCACAATACATTGTTATTTTTGCTTTAAGCAGTCATTTGTCCTTTAAACTACTTACAAAAAGAAAAAAACCTTTTATCCATATATTTATTATTTCAGTGTTTTCCATTTCTTTCAGCAGATTCAAATTTCAACCTAATATTTACTTTCCATCTAAAGAACATGCATTAGCTTGTTTTCTGATGCAAGTCTGCTAGTGATAAAGTCTTTCACCTTTTATTTTTTTCCCTTCATTTTTGAAGGATATTTTCTCTAGATATATAGTTCTATATTATCAATTTCTCCCTCATGACATTGTAGATTTCATTCTGTTGTCTTCTGGGGTATATTGCTTTGGTGACAGGTCAACTTTTATTCTTATTATTGTTCTTCTGTTTGTAATTTGTTCCCCTTACCCCCAGTTGCTTTTAAGATTTTCTCTTCATTTTCAACATTTAGTAGTTTGATTATGATGTGAATTCTCATAATTCATCCTGCTTGGATTTTGCTGAGCTTCTTAGATATGCTGATTATTATTTTTTCACTCCAATTGGAAAAACTGTGGTCATTATTTCTTTGTTTTCTCTTTGCTCTCCTTCCGAGGTTCCAGTTATAAACATGTGAGATTGTTTGATACTATTCCTAAAGGCACTGAGACTCTAGCTTTGTTTGCTTTATTCTTTTCATTTTTTTTTCTGTTCTTCAAAAACTGTTATTAAGCACATCTGATGACTTTAAACAAAATTCAGATATTGTACTTTTTAGTTCTATGGTTTCTATTTATTTCCTTTACTAACTCCTAAAATTCTCCTCCTGTTATTTCATTACATTCGTTTTTTCTTTCTTATAAAATTCTGAACATATTTATAAGCAGCAATCCTTCTCCACTAATTCCAATTTATGGATTATCAATGATCTGTTTCTAATGAATAACCTTTCACTTTATTACAGGTCACATTTTCCTGCTTCTTCCCATGTCTAGTGATTGTTTAAATTGGGTACTGAACACTGAAGAACTCTGTATCTTTCTACTTTCCCACAAAGAGTTTTGACTTTTGTTCTCGAGGTCATTAAGGTACTAGAAGAGCACTTTCCACTCCCTTCCCTCTTTTCTTCAAAAAAACAAGAATAAAAACAAAAACCTCATGATTTCCCATTCCAGTTTTGGCTGTCTTTTAAGTGTTCCTTTTTTGCCTTAAAGATAAATGTTAGGTATCTAACAGAACTAACTGGGGAGTGAAACAGGTGGTAAGGGGCTAGTGGACTATTCCTTAAACTATCTTCATTTTATTTCCCACTTTATACCTCTCTTCATAAGCTTGCCCTCTATGTTCTCTGCTGACCCTAAACCTAGAGCTCCCTCAGTTTCTGCTGGGTGGTCATTCTCCTCCCTGCCAAAGTCCCTTCCTTCTGCATTCTGTGCTATGGCTTCCCACACTCTGATTCATTCAATGCCCTCTTGTTCATTTTCTTAATTATAATGGATTTCTACATTAAAAAAACCTTTAATTATAAATTCATGGGGTTTGTGCAGAAGAAGAGACAACTTCACACCTTTCTTTTTCTTGAAAAGTTTTGCCAAAATATTTTTCAGTCAAGTTGTGCCCGTTCACACTCAGGGACAAGGCCTGCACTTGCTCTCACATTTAACTCATGCCACCATGAAAAACAATCAACTTTCTTGTCACTGAATCTTGGTATCAACTTATATACTTGTTTGTGATTTGATTTATTTTACACAATAAAAGAACTGCGCTGTTTGTGTGTGTGTGTGTGTGTGTGTGTGTGTGTGTGTGTGTGTGTGTATGTTATAGCCCCAAAGAAAACAAACTCTCCTCTTGGGAGAAATATATGAACTTGGATTCAAAGATTTTCATGATATATGTATAGCTATGTATGTATTGAAATTGGAAAGTTTTGGAAAACCCTTTTCCTCTTTTGTTTTTATTTTTTAGGGAAAGCTTGATGTACTTAGGAGTAGAATGAAAGAAGTATGCAGCACAGAATTTGAATCTGACTTTAAGGGATGTACTAAATATAGATTAGTTCTGAAATAATTATTTTAATCCATTCAGTTACAATAGTTTCCTATCCCCTGTACACGTTTTAATTATTTCAGTAAATTGCATCATCTGATCACGAGTAACTTAAGCCTTGTAAAGTGGTTCTACCTGGAGAAAAATGATAAAGAAAAGCCACTTTCCCCCCTCCTCCTCCCTCACTGGCAGTGGCTTCCCGCGGCTCAGTCTGCCAGCAGCCTCTAGACAGAACAGCTCAGTCCAGGCCCTCTGACGAGTCTCTTCACCACCACAAGGCTGCATGTTCCTCTGGTAGCCACACACCTTCCAGGATGAGGTTGCAATCTCAGTCTTGGGTTGGGGGATTCTCACGGTCCTCAGTTTCTTTATTGTCTACTTTTCCTCAGCATAATCTAGCCTCCATCTGTCTTATCTACCCATCTATCCATCATCCTCATTCAATCCTTTTAGTAGTCATCTCCCATTGTTTCAGTTAACAATTTTAAAATTACATTTCTCCCATTCGGATAACTAGCATGTATGGTTTCTGACACAGACTTGACCTTGATGGATTCCTATGGCTAGGATGAGGGGCTGAACTCAGAAGACCAGTGTGGCTACAGATGAGAGAGTAAGAAGGAAAGTTCCTTGCAGTGTGACTGGAGCAGGATGCGGTGGGCCAGATTATGCTGGGCCTGCAGGCCAGGGCAACACTTTTGGTCTTTATCATATGAGGTCATATTTGTATTTTGAAAAGATCACAGGATAGGGAACAATTTTGAGAGGAACAATGGTAGCTAGGAGAGGAACAAGCAGACTAACTACCGTGGCAGCTCAGGCAGGTGAGCATGGTGGTTTCAGAGGGAAGGCAGAGGTGGGGACAGAGAGAACGTATAGATTCAAGAAATACAGGGAAGTGATAATCATCAGGACACAGTGATGGGATGGATGTGGGGGTTTAGAGAGAGGAAGACGTGGCTGATGCCCAGATTTCTGGCTCACAGAGTTGCACAGATGGTGCACTGGGATCAGGAACATTAAACGCAGCCAAGACTGAGAAGGGAGATCATGAGTTTGTTTTGAGCATGAGTTTATCGAAGTGCTTTGAAATGTCAACATGGAAACGTCAAATAAGATTCTGGAGTTCAGAGTGTAGACTTGGACTGGAAGATGAGTTTGTGAGCCATCTTTCATAATTAAAGCTTGGGTACAGTGGAAATAATTTAAGGAGAGAGTGTAGCTTTAGATGAGGAAAGACTTAGGACCAATCAAGGCTTGATGAGCTTCAAAAACTGAACAGCTAGATAGAGAGGAACAATCCTCAAAGGAAACAGAAATGAAGTAATAAAGATAGAGGGGGAGAATTAGGAGAGTGCCATTTTATAGGCACCCATGGGGGAAAAAAGAGTTATTAAGGGTAGAGTGGTCCACAACGTTGAATACTGCTGCAAGGAAAAGATAAAGTCAGGGGTAAAACACGTCTGCTGGATTCAGTAACACGGAGGCCACTGAGTGGGGGCAGCTTCCTTGGAGAGATGGGGCTGTGAGCCAGAACAAATAGATGATGAGTGAGAGGGAGATGAAGAAAGGGGGACAATAAGCAAAAATAACTCTCTAAAGATGTTACAGAGTAACGGTCCAGTGAAGGAGCCTTAAGAAAACTCTTCACATGACAGTTTCTATATACCTTGATTTGCAAGTTTCATCATTCTTTTATCTCTGCATGACAGAATGATTAACTACTATTCAGAGGAACCAATAACTGGAACAGAGACCAAAACAGATAGGTTTATGCAGCAGACACAATGTCAGTTCTGTATCTTCATAATTTGTTTATCAAATACAGATGGACTTTATTATCTCATTCAAATCCTGTGAAGCTGGTGACTTTCCAATTGGAATCCAATCTTTGAGCTATGTTTACATTGTATTTATAAGAGCTCATATGTCATTAATACCTTTATAGGCTTACTTATATTCAAAAGGTAATAGATAATAAAGTCAATGGATTAAGCTGTCAGGGATGCAAGGTAGGCCTGTTAACTTAATTTGTTTCACTGTCTTATTTCCCTGCAAAGCAGGTTTAATTTTCATTGCATTTTAATAGAGCCATTTTAAATCTTTGTTCAAAAATATTAAAAAGAAATTTTTGAAAGCTTTTTGATCTTTGTAAGGAGTGCATTCCATTTAATTAAGTCCATTTGTAACTGAAATTACCATAACGAAGCGTGCGTGGGAAGTTATAAAGTATCAGCTGTTCAGAGATGAGCAGTTTTGTATTTTTTGCTGTGTTGTTACAGCAAAAGTAGTTTTTGAACGAGAAAGAGAAGGGAGAGGGCTCTGGGTGTCACTCTGCCCAGGTGACAGAAAAACCCCTGAGGGGTTTTATGTTTCCTGAGCCCTCATGTCACTACATACTGTGTCTATTTGCCTCTTTCGGCTGTATCATACACAGAGAAAGGAAACAGGGCTCTAAGTCATTGGAAATGAAATTGAAGGCTGCTCCTAATATTACCTGAACAATTCAGGTCTGGTGCTGCTTGAAACTGAGGTTAAGGCTGAGCCACATACAACCTTAAGAGGAAGTTAACACCAAGTATTTAGACACTAAAATAATAACTCAAGAGGCATGGGAACACAGTAATTGCGTGCTTTAAAATATGAACTTTAAAAATGCATGTTCATGTAATAGTACTTAACATCAGCTAAATGTATTAATAAAGTATTATGTCACTAATTTAAAAAACTAGTAAAAGCCTGTGATTATAATTCTACAAGGGCTTCAGCTAAGGTGTTTAATAAAAGTTTGAACAAAACATTGGCTGTCTTGATTACTATAACCTAGGATGAGTGAATGTGAGTTGAAGCAATTGGATCTCAGCTTAAACGTCCCCTCTCCAGACAATTATGTCACAGTAGGACCTTATCTGAAGTTGCTATCCACACACAGACCCCAGTTTCCCTTCTACATATGGCTTTTATAGCATACGTTATAATCTGTAATTACCTTGGTGACTTACTTGTATTCTGGCTTATAGTTCATCTCTTCTCCTTACCCCTAAAAGAATATAAACTCCATGACAGCAAAAACTTTATCTCGTTTATTTTCTGTACACGAATTCCTGGTACAAGTTAGATGCTTAAAAATATTTACTCAATAGATAAATAAAGGATATGAGGGTTTACTCTACACCAGATGCTGCACTAATCACTTTGTGGCTCTCCTTTACTGCCTGCCACAATCTTGTAAAGTGGAGTTATATTTCTTTATTTTGCAGATGAGGAAAGTGAGGCACAGACCGGTTAACGAGTCCAGGGTCACACACATAGTAAGTGATGAGATCAAGGCTTGAATCCAAATATGTTTAAGGCAAAAGCCCTGGCTCTTAGTTATTATATTATGTTGCTTCCATTAGAGAGCCGGCACTGCTGAAATCCTAGAGTCTACACATTGGGTTTCATGATTAAAGTTCTGAGCTATCTGCTTTCTTCTTGTTGGTCTTTTCTAATGCTCTGGTCCAATATAGGGCTTCGAGAGACAGGGGAGGTAACCTTGATGCTAGGGCCAGAGTAACATGGCAACATGAAAAATATCTGCTTGGAAACCCTGTGGGGAATCTCACACCATAAAAATGCTGTGAACCGAAGAGGGTGTTCTTTTGTGGTTGTTAATGCTGTTGTTACAGGAAGCACAAATGAGGGACATGCAGCCGACAGCCTAAAACACCAGGGCCCTTTCAGTCACATTTGGTTTGCTTCACTTTGAGGCGAGGGGAAGCAGCCTGTGCTGGTGCCATGCTGGAACACAGGGTCTGCATGGCCAAGGTGAAGTGTCAGGGCTGTTCCTGCTCCATGTGACAGAGTGGCTGAAAAGTCCGCATATGAAGGCCACCAAGCACAGCATGGAGCCTTCTATTTGAGACAAGCAACAGGGAACAGAGGGGGGGCTTCCCGGGATGATGTACAAGATGAGGGGGCTGGGCGGGATGGTTGCTGGGGGCAGCAAGGGGAACTAAAGAAAGGGGCAGCCCTGCCCCCAAGTTTATCTCATGCAACTATGGGTGGCCCATAGTCCCACTGCTTTCCTATCCAGCAGGCATTGTATCCAGTGGGAGAAAGACAGTAGGGGAATCTCAATTCCTATTTTGGCCTAAACGGAGACCAGCACCTATCCACTGTACTAATATGACCCTCAGGACCCAGAGAGCAGGAGGAACATCTGGGAAACTGGATCCTGAAGATGTAATGGGCTCTAGACATTTAATCCAGGGCTTTACAAAAACAGTATCCTTGGCACTACTTTTGGTAAAAAAATAAATCTTGATCTGCTCCACAACGGACTTTGTATTTGAACCCAGGATGGTTTTGATTGGATTACGTAAAAGAGCCAATTTGAGCTGGTATTAAAAATTCAGAAATACAGAAAAAACTACTCGCAGGCTTAAAACATACTCCTCAACTTGTAAGCAATATGCCAACACACAGCATTGTCCCACTTGACAGTGCTCTATTTACAGCTTGAAATGATGATGCTTCTGGTGGTTATTTTTCATGTAGGAAGTCACACTAACACCCCTGAGCCACCTACATATATATCTTAGAGCTAACTTTTCCCCTTACCAGAAAATGATTCTGTTTAAGACTTTTAAAAAGAGAGATCGTGAATGTCAAGGTGTTATAAAAAGATAAAACATGCACTCAACGTGTTCCCATCCTCTTGCCCAGCAGGGCATTCAGGGCAGGCTTTCTTGTGCCAGTTTCATTACTGGAGAGCTTGATAAATGCTCCACTATTAAGTAGATTGGAGAGTTCTTTTAGGCTCACACTGTGAACCCACTCAAGTACAGGATATCATTATATGGCTTTGTTATTATTATTTTTTCTAATTTTTCAATTATACATTTATTTCTAGGAGTTTGGGAACTCATGGTTTTTGCAGTAACTCCACTACATGCATAAAATTACATGGATTTGAGTCAGGCTTTTGCAAGCTAGAGTTAAAGAGGGTCATCCTCTTAGCTTCTCAACCCAGGAGCATCCATTTTCTCAGCTATAAAGTGAAGAGACAGCTATAAAGTCTCGTGCTTGTCCTTATTAGTTCCAATGTTCTAACTCAGAATGGGATGCAGTGTCCAAGGCCTGACACTGACCTGTGAAATTGCTATGAGAGGGCTCAGAATTTCCAACAGACCCAACAAGTATTTTAAAGCCACTCGACAGTTTTAGCATCAACTTCCTGAGAAACCTTCATTATCTTTGAGTAGGAAAACCTAACTATGGTTAGACTTTCCTTATCTGTGGTTTCAGTTACTCATGGACAATGAAAATATTGAATGGAAAATTCCAGAAACAAATGATTTGTAAGTTTTAACTTGGGCCCTGTTCTGAGTAATGTGATGAAATCTTGTGCTATCTGGCTCTGACCCTCCCAGCACATGAATCATCCCTTTGTCCAAAGTATTCACACTGTATGTGACCCACCCATTATCGACCATCCGGTTATCAGATGGAGTGCCATGGTGTCTCAACACGCAGGCATTTAATCATTCCACATCATTACAAGAAGAAAGATGAGTACAGTACAATAAGATATTTTGAGAGAGAAAATCACACACATTCACATAACTTTTATTATAACATATTGCTACAACTGTTCTATTTATTATTAGTTATTATTAACTTCACACTACCTAATTTATAAATTAAACTTTAACATAGGTATAGGTTTGTATAGGAGAAAACATTGTGTATGTTTCTGGCACCAACAGGGGTCTTGAAATATGTCAACCAAGGATAAGGAGGAACTACTACAGTTACAAATTTATTTTAAAATTTATGATCACAGCAAATGGGCAGCTAATGAGGTTAATGCTCAACAGGACAATTCTCTTCTTTTTGCAAAAACCATCTAATACCCTCCTATCACCATCATTTATTCTTTAACAGAAAAATTTACAGAAAGCACAGAGATTTATAATGAATTAGTGATATTAACAAATAATGCTTCTTTGACTTGATCAAGAATTAAAAAACAAACAAACAAACAATACTGACATATCCAAATGCCTTCACACTAAAATTACAAGATGGAAAAGGTGTTGGGATGGTTCTTGGTGCAACAGAGAATTAATCACACAAAGTTTCATGTTAGGGTTTATAGAAGCCCCTTGTACAAAGAACTCCCCTGAGGGGCACTTAACTTTCAAGGTAGCTATTCCCTGTGAAGTGAAGCCCTTCCAAGTTGTGTTTGCTCTAATGTCATATCTTGGATAGAGTTACTCAAATTGTTTTTAGGAAGAAGGCATAAATTATAAGCAAATGAAAAGATATACATGCTAGGCATTTAGTCTATGATTGCTATCCAAACAACAACTTGAGTAATTAGATTTTGAAAGTAATTCACAGGAAAGCAGTAACAAGTAAAGTTGGGAATCTGTTACTTGATTATTTAGTTTCTTTCTCTTGCTATGACTATAAATCAAAGTATTCTCAAAATTGAAGGCATATTAAAAATTGAATTAAAAAGTTACTGGAGAATTTGGATTAAAAATGAAATAGGTTATTTTCGTTGCTGTTACTGGTTGGTTTTAAGAAACTGTCATGTAGTAAACAAGGATGATGTGAATTACAGAACCATTAATTAATGAAGTTGTTGGGAAATGTGTTTCTGGAAGAAAATTAGTGCTTTGATGGTGAGCAATTTAAGAACTTCCCAGTGTATGATACGGTGTGCCGGTTATTCAATGCCTCCTCACTGCATCCCTGTTTGGTACATGTCACCAGGAGATTTTCTGTTTGCATCTGTGTCTCGTCTGCTAGACCAAACCCCTCCTAGGCAGGATGGTGTCTTGTTCATTGGCTTGACAGAGGAGAGTGCTATCTTGTACATAGCAGGTGTGTGAGGTATGAGGGCGAATTTACTTTATTTCTCTCTAACCCTCAAATACTTTCTACCACCTCAAGTATTCTGGGCCTTGGATACTCATTGTTCCCAGGAAATCTCCCTGGATCACTTGTTGGATGTGGTGTCTCTTCCTCAAACCTTCAACTCACCAGTAAGCCCTCAGCTTTCCCTCTAAGTACATCAGAATGTCATTCCCTCAGGGCCTACACCATACCTTATCCTTCCCTAAATCTAGCATAGCCCTTTGAATATAAGAGGAGTTAAAAAAAAGTCACTGATTCAATAAACTCAGGATTTTATAGCTAGAAGAAAGACTTTGGGGAATCAAGTAGTCCAGTGGTTCTTAGCCAGAGATCTATCACCTCTCAAGCAGCATTCCAAAAAACTGAGGAAGCATTTTTTTTTTTTAGAGACAGAGTCCCACTTTGCCGCCCTTGGTAGAGTGCCATGGCTTCACAGCTTACAGCAACCTCCAGCTCCTGGGCTTAAACGTATCAAAATATTACACTGTGTGTGTGTTGGGGGGGATGCTAGATGATTTACAATCCCAGGAATGTCTTGCACAAAGAATATCCCTGTGTTCTGAACTTTCTCATGTCCTCTGGAACATTCATGATTGTTGAAAAAAATTGTAATTATGCGTCTTACTATAGATTTCCAGGATTTACTTGGATTCCCAGGATTCGGCTATTGTATAAATAAAAGGAAGGTGGGACTTCATTAGGACACCTTCCTAAGGGTGTTCAGACCTTAGCAAAGAAGATTTTTGCTGTGTGGAAAATTAGACAGCCAGCTGCACAGGCAGCCATGGTGTTGGAGCTAACACCCACCACCCGCCTTGGTCTGCATTTATAGCAGCTGCACTCACAGTGATTCCGTATATACAAATATACTTACTGAGCTCTTACTGCACATCTCAAGTACAGTGAACATCGTCCACAATACCCAGCTGACTGCTGTTCTCTTTTAATTGCAAAGTGATTCACCATAAGTGGATGTGAACATATGGTCACTTTATTAGGCTTTTGCCTGTAGTTATTCCTGAATTTCTTATACTTTTACTTTGTTAAAATTTTGTTTCCAGGTAGGTTATATTATGCATACATTTTATTTTAGGATTTGTTATAAAAACGAGGCTTTGGGTCAGAGAGTATGAAGAACCATTCATCTAGCACATTTCAGTACAGTTTCCTTATTTTTCAGAAAGGAAATGAGACTCTAGAGGGGAAATGATGCACCCTCGGTCAAACAGCCAATTAAGAAGTAGCCTTTTGTAGAGCAGCTAATGTACTGCTATAGCACAAATACTTAGCAGTCCAGATTCTAACACCCTGATGGATCACACATCGCCCTGTCATATCACAGAGGAAGCTCTAGGAGTTAAAATAATTCCATCTACTCCTTCTAAAGAAAAACATTTTGTGGCATTTCTTTGCATCAGCAGTTGTCCTTCCCTCGACCCAGAATTCCAGCACGGATGTCTATAGGGAATATTGCTTTAAGCTAGAATTTCCATTTAATAACCTCTCCATAGCGCAGGCCCAGACTGAGCACGCGGCATCCGCGCACGCCCCCCACGGTGCCCTGTCTGCGCCCTTCCCTTCCAGGACTTTCCACGCAACTTCACTTAAGCATACTGACCTGTGACCCCACGAAGTGCCTTTGAGGGTTCCTCGAGTATTGAGATCTTTTTCTCCCGAGGGGGCAGGGCTGGTTTCTCGCTGGTGGAGTCGGTGGACGAGCTGTCCTTCTCACAGCCATTGGCGAGTCCGCCCTGCGTCTGCGGCGGCGGGGGCTGCAGGGGCTGCAGGGGCTGCAGGGGCCCCGCCTCTGGCCTCTCCGCCTTGTCTCTGGGGTCTTTGTTGGCTTGGTGCTGCTTAGACTTGCTTCTTTTCCTTTTATTGTTCTAGAACGAGAAACCAAGGAGAAGGTCAGACTATTCCGCTCGGACCCCTGAAATATGTACAGGTGAATCTGAGAGATGGCAGCAAACTACGTTATTTTTTAGCACAAATAATTAGCAGCCCAGATTCGAACACCCTGGCTCTTAGAATGGGTGAGAATTCTCACCTACAGCTTTAACAACCAATTTAAGGCTCTCCTTTCTTCCAATAAGTTGTATAAACATTTACCTCATAAACAGTAAACAAAAAGGCCTCATTAAAAGGAAAAAAAGAAATGGCTTAAAAAGCTGATGCATTTGAGCAACCTGAGGTCCCACGTATGTGAGTGGTAATATGGTAAAATCTTGTGATGTCCATCCAGAAAAAATTCGAATTCAGTTATTGTGCCGTTGGGGAATAGCTCTCATCCCTTAAAGTGGTGACAGGGCTGGAGGAGGCAAGGAGGACACTAAGGTCCCCACCGTCTGGGGAAGAGAAGGGGTTAAAGGAACAACTGGAGGGAAAAGCAGGCAAATGAGTATGGAGAAGGTAGGTCCCCAAAGCACCTAGGTGACTCCTGGAACTGCTGCCATGGCCCAGGAAGTCCCAGGGTCCATGGTCACCCCTGTGCAGATTTCAGCTGGAGCAGATTACTGCTGTGAGGTAATGCCAAGTGATCTGAGTCCACCTGGATTCGGGTTGTGCAGCTGGACCCCTGGACCTCTTGGCTGCTAGCTGAACTGCCTTACAAGCCTTCATTTTATTTACTTTGACAAAACACAACCCTGTATTTCATACAACTGAAATTTTTTAGTCTCCACAGGAGTCTAAAAGTAGAGTTTCACTATGTCCCCCCTAGAATGCTCTGATGGTGAATAATAATGTCAAGCAAATTAAGAAGATGTGCTTCCTAATAATGTTGCATGCTCTACTTGACATGCTTTTGTACCCAGCTGATGTCTGTGTACTTAACAACTAGTGTGGTAGAGGCCAGCCAATCGGACAGACGCTGACCCATCAGAAAGATCCTGTCCTGAACGAATGAGTGAGTACCCTGAACACCTGCCTGGCTTGGTCTTTCAAAACGTTTAAAGAGAAATAAGAAGAAACCGTTCCCTCTTCTCAATTCTCCTCCCTAGTCTCTCCTTTTCTTTTCCTTTGAGCCCACAATTATGCCCCAGTGCTGTGCTGTCCAGGGGTGAAGCAAAGGGACAGTGGCACCTGTCTCCCCCATGGCTTCTGGTTTTCATGCCCCACAGCTTCTGGAGGTTCCTTCTGAGCCTCCAAGAGAGAGACTCAGTCAGGAGCTGGGTCGGCAGCTGCTGTCTGCTCTGCTTTTCCCCATTGGAAAAATTTAACAGCACATTTGAAATTTTTCTATGTAGGTATATATACAGCCTTTCAATCACTTGCAAATCATCGTTACCTCACACAGAAGCCTAGGAAATTATGATTAAAGATAAGCACAGATTATGAAAAGTGGAGGCACAGAAAGGTTCACAAAAAATCTCGTAATTCTTCCCATTCTACACTAAACGAGGAGGAGAAAAAAGGGGCAAGGATGATTCCAATAATTTCAGCAATCTTGGGATTTTATGACAGTAATACTGTTTTCTGTTTGTGCAAACGTGTTTCACAGGCCTGTGATCTTCCTTGCAGGCCGAGGTAGACCGGCATACTACATCCTGGGAGGGCCCAAACACCAGGCCTTGCTGTGTCATAGTGGGCATGGGTGGGTGGGGTACTTTGGGAAGAGCTGTCGACTTTTGTTAGTGTGTGCACAGGCACGCCTCATATGTGCCCAGAAGTCACAGACTCTCTGTGACTGGACAAGAAAGCAAAATAATTTGAAAGAGACAAAGTTAAATCTCCTTTCCTCTATTCTCCAGGAACAGGGCGCCAGTGTTCAGGAAGGCCCTTTACTTCTGGTTCTGAAGCATTCTCTTTTCTTTTTTATTTTGCTTATTTATTTGTTCATGTATTTATTTATTTTGAGACAGAGTCTCATTCTGTTGCCCAGGCTAGAATGTAGGTGTCAGCTTAGCTCAAAGCAACCTTAAACTCCTGAGCTTAAGTGATCCTCCTGTCTCAGCCTCTTAAATAGCTGGGACAAGTGCCTACTGCCAGGCCTGGCCAATTTTTCTACTTTTAGTGGAGACGGGGTCTCGCTCTTGCTCAGGCTGGATCTCCTGAGCTTAAGCAGTCTTCCCGCCTTAGTCTCCCAGAGTGCTGGGATGACAGGTATAAGCCACCACTCCTGGCCTTCTTTTCTTTTTTAATTAAAGATCTACTGTAGAATTCAACCAGAAAAGTATCTCAGAACAGCCTTGGACAGATTCTTTCAGGTGGAAACACAAGTGAAAATATATTTAGAGCTTTTCTACCATCTTTAAAACACTCCTTCATTTTTTCTTTGTGCTACTGGATGTGTTCAGGCAAGTTAATGTTTTAAATACTCTGAATGCTCTGCCTGGGCTCACCTTAATACTTAAAAAGAAAAACAACTCCGGGATTCTTAAGCACGTCTGACAGTTAAAAAAACTGAAAAGAGGGGCATTAGTAGTAAGAATGGATGGTAATTTAAAGGAGTCATGAATTTGGAAGCTTTCTGGGTGCATATATTTGTATATAATTGGCAGCCTTGTTAAATGATAACAACTATGAAGGTTTTCACTGAAGATTTTACTAATTTACAACCAACATTAATCTTACCTTCTTTTTTCCTGTCATATTCCATTCTTTTAGAACTTGAACTGCACTGCCTAGATAAAGACAAAAGAATCTTCAACAAACATTCACATAATAAAACACCACACAAAATTCAGCTCTGTCTTTCCATCTTGGTAGCAATTTTTTTTTTAGCTTTTTCATTTGTTTTGGTATATCTTACTTAATAAAAATGCCCATTTCGTTTTTTATTTCCCAGATTTTCATTTTATTCACTGTATGATCTTGGTTTTATCAAAATATTAAACCCTGCTACATGAAGCTTACTATTTTATCATTATATTGTCTTAGGGAAAATGAAATATATCTTGTCAATTTTCTGATCGCTTCATTGCGATAGGTAGAATTAAAATTGTTCTGTTTGATATAGGAATAAAAATACCTATATAATCTTATGAACCAAACAAGGGATTCTGAATATTATTAATTATAGCTTTTCTGGGGACATTCCTTCTCGTTTCCTGCCCCTACTCATTATGTTCATAACTTGCAGGGGGATGAGGAAAACAGATTATATGATGTTAGTTTCTCTCCAGGCACCGTGGGTAGGGATGGGATGTGGTCTTTGCAAGGTATCCACCTTGAAATCAGAGAAGATCATTACATGAATCCACACTCTGTGCACCCCACTCACATACACATGTTGAACTGCACTGATGGGGAAGAAACAGTCTGATTAAATTATAAGATGTTTTTAAAGAAATGTATTTTTTAAAAAAAGGAATGTTTTATTACTGGTCAGCTATAATCAATGTTGTCACATAGTCCAACGAAGTTCATTCATTCATTCTAACTGTGTATGATGAAAGTAATTTCAACAAGTACATCGGTAATGAGTACGTCAGTTGTTTTCGAATAAATAGGTATAATACTACTGAAAAGGGCACCTCACGAATGTAGTCTTTGAGCAGTTTTAAGCATTCTCATACAATCTTATTATACTAATAGTTCTCTATAAGGAGTGTGTTGGGTAAACAAACGAAAACTTGAGGCTTGAGGTCTTTATAAGAAACATCAAATTAGTGGGGTCCCAATTATTGAGTCCCAATTATTGAGTCTACTGTCACTCTCAGATAAGCAGAAGACCACATGGCTTTGACTAATGTTCAGACAGGCTAATTATTCCTATCTATTTAAAGTTTCCAATTCAGTGCCCCTCTTAGACTTGTGTGAGTTGCATGTACTTGAAATAATAAGACTGCACACCTAAAAGTAAGCTATAATTTAGACCTTTTATTAACTGGGTCTTCCTCTTGATTTGCCCAGAGAAATTAATGTTTCACAGCATTTTCCTTTTGAAGAACTTTAGAAAGTCACTTTCATTAGGTTTCTTGCTAAATCACTCTAGTGGTCAATAATTAGGGTAGTTCTGATAGCTAAGCTTCAATTTTCTAAATAAAATTAAATCTTAAATACTATTCTTTTTAATCAAAAGAAGGTGGTAAGTTGCTCACTGCTTTTATAACTGCAAAATTCAATTAGTACCATAATTTTCATATTTTGACATAAATTCTATTTGCAATCTGGACAATGAGCTTTCAAGAGTAATTCTGAAGAAGAGCTGCCCATATTTACTGAGAAGTTTGAAACTGTTGCTATTAAATTTTAATTATACTGAAACCACTTAAGAGTTTTTTTTTTTTTTTTGCAGTTTTTGGCCAGGGCTGGGTTTGAACCTGCCACCTCTGGCAAATGGGGCCAGTGCCATACTCCTTTGAGCCACAGGCGCTGCCCACCACTTAGAGGTTTTTTTTAGCTAGTTGGAAACAGTGGTTTGCATATACCTAATAAATGACTCCTAACAAATTACTTTTGACCCTCAGTGGTTTTTAAACAAGTTTTCCTATTGGTCCCCAACCAAAATGATGTGCAGTTTCTCAGCAGCCAGTGAGTTTTAATAAGATCTCAACATTGACAAGGCGAACATGTCAAGAAAGAGAAGCAAGGTGCTCCATTTAAATGCAGACTCAACGACAGTCCCATTAGTTACTGTGTCTCTGTGAATCCCATCAAGGTCACTCTGCAATAAAAATTTTCATGGTGGGGAATGTGGAGGCCTCAATCCAAGTATGGGGAGGAAGAAATGGGCATAATAACCTTTTTCTGCTCCTAAAGCTTTTTTCCATGCAAGTGATGTGGCAAGCAAAACTTGAAAAGAGAATTTAGCTGAGCCAGGACGTGTGTATTTCCAAAACTTTTCTGACAGAAATTGAACCTAATGTAAAGTCAGATTAGTATCACCTTCTCTACTATTTGTTTCCTATGACTAAAGATTCTCTGTTGGTATACAAAGCAGGGAAAAACAGTGAAAAAAGTTACGTATTTCAGATGGTATATGAAACCAGCACATTATACCCCATGATTGCATGAATGTGCACAGCTATGATTTAATAAAAAAGAAAAAAAAAAGTTATGCACTGTGGATTTGTTTGTAGGTCTATTTTGAGTGATAATCATTGGTTAATTCAATTAGGACCCTGAACTTTGACTATTGATACCAGAATGTAAGTATGTTGCTTGGTTCCAAGATCTTGCCCTGAAATGCAATTATACTTACAGAAACTCAAGAAGTTTATGCTACTTTTAGGAAGGTAAGTAAATCAAATTGTCCTTGTCAAAGAAGGTGCAAATAGGACACAACTGAGAAATGGGCTGGCAGATCTTCGCAGACCTTATTTGTCAGATTATGTTTAGCTAGTCCAAATTTACAAAACAGAAACTAATACCAGGACAGAAGAATACGATAAGTAAGGACACGTGTGAGGTCTTTGTACAAACATGAAACTTGTTTAATTTGATTAGGAGAGGAGAATTTCCCCACTATTTATAGGAAGTCTGAAGCATCAAGTTGTATATTTATAGGATAAATGCATTTCTGAGCCTTTAGATTCTATAACATCCTTAACAAGGCAATACCTAAATTAACAATTTTTTTTTAAGAAAGCAAAAAAGTTTTAGAGGTAGATAAGATAAAGTAATATTCTGATTAGATAATGTACAAATAATAAACTAATAATATTAAAGAATAAGACTATAGAAGTAGAAGGCAACTAGACTTCTAGACTACATAAAGTAGGAAGGCGAAGGCTTCCAGGGTCAGGAATGAAGTACGTTGTCCTCCATTCATAAGGACATCACCAAATAATGAATGTTTAAGAACAAATTGCTTAACTGGTAGGTAAGGAAATTAGAAGCACTATAACCTTTGAAAACTATCTACGATCTCTTTATTTCAAATGAGGGCAAAAGAACACCCTCATTCTGTTCTTACTGAGTATGTCCATGTGTTTAAAGCCTAGCATATTTCTGAGAACTAAACAGTGGTAACTGATACTCAGTTCATTTAAGAAAGAAAAATGCAGAATACATGGAATATTGAATTCCAACATTGTCCGCTCCAGAAGATGTGCATACTCACCATCCACGAAGGCTTGCACGGCTTTATCCACATTAAAATCAAACTGCTGTAGCACCAGGACTATTTCATTATTGCTTTTATTGGGGACAACTGATCTAACCGCATAGATCTGTAAAGGAAAAGAAAAGAAAAACTAAGTGAACACTTTTAAATATTTTTCATCTATAAATCACCCACTGGATAGAATTAAAATCGTTAGAAAGGCCTCCTTGACATCAAGCGTACTCAAGGCACTGCAGACCAGTGAAATTCATCCTGGTAATCACCTTGATACCCACTTTATTGTGTACACATTTTTACAAAGGTCTCCTTGTAGGAGTGAGTATGAAAAGCCAGCTCTGGTTCTGCACTCTACTCTCCCTCAAGACTACAGATGCATACAGGATGTGTTTTCAGTGAGGACACAGAATCTTTTTGTGGCTCAGGCTTCCTTTCCACTGGCTCAGGGGGATCTTTAGAAACCATACGGAAATAGCCTCATGCCTCAGCTTCTCTATCTGCCTAGTAGAAACAGCCCTGTGCAGGGTCACAGAAGTGTTGTGAAACTCCATTACTGTTTAGACAGTTACAGAAATGTGGGGCATTGTATTTTTGAAATGGTAATTTTAGCTATCACACAGCAAATGTCCTCAAACACGCTTCAGCAAATCAAGCATTTAAAATGGGAAAAGTATGTATTGTGGGATGTTTAATAGCAAAAATTTTTAAAAAATAAACAAAATAGTAAAAGTAAATACTACGTATGTGTATGAGCTAAGCATATCAGTAGGTTAAAGCTTACAATCAGTGTTTAATGACCTGTATCCTTTCTTAGTCACATTTGTCATGTATTCTTCCTTCTTGCCCATTAAAACTAATAGACCCTTATCTTACAGAATTTGCAATCACTGCAGAATGTCTATCTATTTTAGCGAAACCTGGCTCACCCAGTTTTCTACCAAAGGGATTACTGAATATGCCACTGAAAAATACTCGAGCCCTGCATGGAACAAAGGTAAGTGATCATCAAAGCACTCTACATTCTTCACACGTTTTTTACCAATGGTTAAATGATGACCAGCAACTTTTAGAATCAAATGCAGTTTAGCGTAATTGGACTAATGAAATATGGATTACATGGGTACAGTATGTGTAATGTGACATTTGTAAATATTGACCAGAACATTTAATTGAGCAGTGTAACCTATTTCCTCATTATGTTAGAAAATAGGCAGCTTACTCCATCCAGATTCATATATAAGAGTATTTAGGTTGTTAGGAGAAAGCAGCACAAGCTATGGGTATGTGACTTGCAGAGGTGCTAACACCATGGATTAGAAAACTGGTTTCAAACCTTGACATTTATAAATGCTAAATATTTGACTTTTATTGAGGACTCTAATACAATATACGTATTTGTGTATATGTAATTCAATATTCCTTTGGTTATTTTCTCTTCTCACAGCTTATGGTTCTTAATTCTTTTAGCTTCCATTAAAAATTAATGTCTTTGGCTCAACGCCCGTACCTCAGTGGTTAGGGTACCAGCCACATACACAGGTGCTGGCAGGTTCGAACCCAGCCTGGGCCTGCTAAACAACAATGACAACTATAACAAAAAGATAACTGGGTGTTATGGTGGGTGTCTGTAGTCCCAGCTACTTGGGAGGCTAGGCAAGAGAATCGCTTAAGCTCAAGAGTTTGAGGTTGCTGTGAGCCGTGATGCCACAGCACTCTACCAAGGGTGACACGGTTAGACTCTGTCTCAAAAAAAAAAAATAATAATAATCCAGTTCAGTGAGTATTTTTTGAATGCCTATTGTGTGATAAGGCACCACACCTTCCACACCTTCATCTCTCTCTCAAGAGATGAGAGGGTGAGACACATTCTGATCAAATGATCACACAAAATAAATACATATTGTGTATAAGGCTATAAAACTGTATGACAGGGACCCCTGACTTTATGTGGCATGCTGGGACCTGGAGGATGAGTGAGAAGAGATGGTGGGAGGGGAGGGGAAAGGCATTTTAGGCAAAGGGAAGAGTAGGAGTGAGGAGGGAAGCACAGATGAGGAGCACCTGCAGGTAAGCATGGAAGGACCGAGGGCAAGGCTTCTAGAGTACACGATGGGGCCACAGTGGGTGGGGACTGGACCCGCAAGGGCTGTGAGGTCATGCAAAGGGCGTGGGTCTTCTGAGCATCCCTCAGCTAGCCAAGAGGGGGAGAATAACAGAACAAAAGCAGCCCCCCACATCCAGCCCAGGAGGGTCAGTAGCAGAGTATATTCAACAAAAACATGATATTTACCAGCACATTGGAGTTAGTATAAAAATTACAGGTTACCTTGGCTCGGCACCTGTGGCTCAGCAGCTAGGGAGCCAGCCACATATATTGGAGCTGGCAGGTTCGAACCCAGCCTGGGGCCTGCCAAACAACAATGACAACTACAACCAAAAAAAGCAAAAAAGTAGCCAGGCTTTGTGGCGGGCACCTATAGTCCAGTTACTTGGAAGGCTGAGGCAAGAGAATCACTTAGACCCAAGAGTTTGAGGTTGCTGTGAGCTATGAGGCGACGGCACTCTACCGAGGGCAACGTAGTGAGACTCTCTCCCAAAAAAAAAAAAATTACATGTTACCCGTCTAATATTGTTCTTAACAAAATATAGCATTTCAAGCCACCATGGTTTAGTTCATATATAAAATTTCTTAATAATCACCATCATTATTACCACATCAGCCATGCCTTTCTCAATAATATAATGCTTAGTTATTAATTATATTAACTCCATTACAGTTACATTAGACCAAAATTTTCAATCCACCTACACAGCTATGTGAACAGTAAAGACACAGAATTATGGAATATAAAATAGTTGTTCTCCTGCTTCCAATCCCTCCCTGCAAAATGTAATACATTTTATTATGTTGAGGCAAAACACAAAATAAACCACTACTTGTTCAGACACTTCCTTTTTAGATGTTTATATTGCTCTCGACTATCTCCCTTTAATAGAAAAATGCAACCATGGCCAGAAGTGGAAAGAAAACATTGCCTGTTCTTGTTATTTTATATATCCTACTTCTAAATGTATCCTTAGAAAATTGTCAATAACTGAGTTTGGACATCAGATCTAACTAAATATTGGGTACAACTTCCAGAAGAAGATGAATAATTAAGACACGTATTCCCAGTTTTACAGAAACTAAAAGAAAAAAGAAAAGAACAGTTTCTGCCTGTCTTGGATAGCACATGGTAACGCTGGGCCAACCTCTGTTTCTGCTTTAATCGCCGGGCTTGGCTAATGCAAAGCAAGCAGCATTGGTCCTCGACCTTGTTATTTATAAATTCATTTCATTTATTTTCCTATGGAAACGATTTTGAGAAAGATGGAGAAATTGTGTGTCCTCCCATGTGCACACAAAATACAGGAACCTCACTGTGTCACTATCCCCAATTCAGCAGAGCCATAAAGGGCTCGAGCATTTTCATCTAAAAAAGCCCTCATTATGAAGAGGCTTTAAATACAAGGCCAGGATGACCAAAGCAGGGTTAGAGGGAGGTTGTGCTGAGAGGCTGCCTTTGCAGTTGGAAATGCAGCTCCTGAGGATGGATGCTCCTGGAGGGATGGATCAATCAAGGCATGACAAATGGTAGTTTGCATACGGAGAACTCATAAAATTCATGCCCGCAGCGGCTGTTTTGCAGAGGCTGATTTCTGGCACAGCCTTCGCTGCACTGCCACAGCCCAAGCCAGTGTGCCGGCTGCTGCAGCCTCTTCACACCTAAGCCCCTGTTTGAACTCACACTTGAGTGAACCCCTACAGGGCTCTCAAGCCATAAACAGAGTGGTCCCATCAGGCAGCTGCTCCGGCTGCTGGGGGACAATCAGGACTGCTAGTTAGCGGTTCATTTAGCAGCTGTTCTACCTTCCCAAAATTGTATCCCCCTGTTTTGCGCCTACTAAGTTCAATCTGGTTTGGGAAGTCAATTTGCTCTCTAGAAATAGCACATTGTTTGTTTTGATGTTATTTTTCGGCATTTTAACCCTTATTCTCTCCTTTCTCTGGGGCTTCCCTGTCTAGCTCCCAGGCCCTGCCCTGCTCTACCCCAGGCTCACCCTGCTGGTCTAACGCCTGGGCTCACCAGGCAGCCAGGCAGTGTGACTCCCATTAACCTCCTCCCCGGTACCCAGGCTGTCTGGTTTAGGAGCTGGTTACAGATTCCTCGTTCGCATTGCATTTTGAGGGCCTCCTTAGAAATTCTTCTTGGCTTCCTGGTGAGCCACTTCCACTGTATCTGGGTTTCAGATGTGGTTCTGACCACAGGTTTCAATCACGCATGCAGCTGTGTGATCCGTAAAGAACCAGCATTATCAAATAAACATAAAATAAATGCTCTCTCTGCTTTTGACTCTCCCCTGCAAATTCATTCTGAGGTGGCTGCTCTTCCTGAAGTATAATCATGACTACTTTACTCCCATCCTTAAAAATTTAAGAATAAAGTGAAATTCAAGACCATCAGCAATTGGACTCCAACTAACTTTCCAAATAAACATCCCTCTCCCTCAACTCCTTTACTGCCCCCCTCCCTCTGCCCCGCGGCCATCTGGGCTGGGACCTGAGATGAGTCTGCTTGTCTGAAGCTTCCACTCCAGCAGAGATGCCACGCGGTCCCTGAAGTCCTCCTTGGTCCTCCTCCAGAAGTCATCCCTGCCTCAACTCCCAAAGCCCCTGGTCGGGAGGGGTCTTTTAACCCTGAGCACCTTTTCCTGTCTCCTAGGTCAGTGGTTCTCACCTTCCTCATGCCGTGAGCCTTTAATACAGTCCTGCGAGTCGTGACCCACAGGTTGAGCATCCCTGTCCTAGGTAGTAGGCAATGTGAGGGCGGACTCCTGTCTGCCATTTTTGTATAATCACCACGTGCATACGGTAGGTAGGTAAGAATGAGAGAAAGCCAACCTGTGGCTCTACTAGGCTGCTGCTTTGAGTCAAAGAGGGGTGTGGGTCATCCCTGCACCCCGCATCTGTCATCCACAACAACAGGGCAGGGGTGGGTCTCCCCTGGACTGCAATGGGACCAAGCATCATACGGGGAGGGAGAACATACATGTGTTTTTTAAACTCCAGTAACAAAGACTGGAAGAAGATTTATGAGACTTTTAAATTCTTACAATTTTACTTCTGTATAATAAGGTACTCACGGTTTTGTGGAGTTTAAAAAATATGGAAAAGCACAGTAACTGCCTATCCTTCCCAAGCTCAGCTCAGTGGACAGGTGTCAGTTGAGCCCCATTAAGTGACAGAAACTGAGGATACAAAGAAGACCCAGATATAGTTCTGCCCTAAGGAGGCACAGTCTAGCAGTGGAGCCAGAAACATCTGTCATAAAAGTACGTAATAAGTGCAGCACTGTCTTTATGAACAAGGTGCTGTGGTACTACATAGAAGGGGACAATTAAGTGTGCCCAAGAAGGCGAGAATATTTTATAGATGAGAAAGCCAAATGTCGGGGAAGGAGCTCTGGAATTAAACAGACCTATGTTCTAATCTTGTCTCTGCCACATGCTAGCTCTATGACCTTGGGTGAACTACTTAAACCTTGGAAACTTGCTGTAAAATGAGGATATTGTCTGTGGCAGTCTCTGTAAAAATGGAAAGAGATGATGATGTATATTAAGTGATACTGAATTTGGCTTAGATTAGCTGTTCAATAAATTTTAAAAAGCAAAAAGCTTGAGCATTTGCCTCAGGCTGCAAAGGTGAACGGTCTCTCTAGGTGTGGCTTGGAATTTAGAGACCACATGGCTCAAGTATTGGTCAAGACTTATTTAGGGGAGATGCCCTGGGTACCCCCTTCTTAGGGAATCTCCTTCCTCCACAGCCTTGCTAAGGGGTCACTGGACCCAAGACGCTGCTCCCAGTCCCTCCTCCCACAGGCACTGTAAGGAAGTCCACTTTGGGGGTGGCGAACATGACATGTGCTCTTCTTGTCCTCCTCTTATTCTTTCATTTAATTAGTTACTAAGTGTCTCCTCTGGTCAGGAACTGCACTAGTGGTATTGGCAGTAACAAAACAGATATGGACACTGCCACACTTGATTAGCCAAAAGGCGGGAAGTGATTATGGACTCTACCAAACCTAGAAAGGGAACTAGATCTAAACACGTAAATTAAAAATATGTATAATTGCAACTCATGCTAAGTGATGCTATGAAGGAAGCAATCAGAATACAGTGACAGTGAGTCCCAGTGGTCAGGAAGTGGCCTGGCTAGAAAGACAAAGTGGGCTGATTAGGCTCTCTGCACTGGGCGTCTGAACCATTCAAGAAGAAGGGAGAGAAGCTGGGTGGAGATGAAGAGGGGCTGACTTTGAAGCTGCCTCATTTTCTCTCTTTCCTGCTTCTTTAACTTTTCCTGAAGTCCCAGTTCAGATCTTTATAACTTTTTTTTTTTTTTTTTTACTGGCACTAATTTGTGAGGGTTTCATTTTCAACAGCAAGTATCCAGTGCCTGGGGGCAACATTAGTAGCTAGGGCTGGAAATAAAAATAATAAAGCCAAATAATTAATCCATTTGGCAAAAGTGAGAAATGGAAGATTTTAAAGGAAAGTCCAGTTAGAATGTGAATGGCAGGTGGGAGAAGAGAGGCCCACGACCTCTTCCAGCACTGATGTTGGCTTCCTCATTTACTTATGTGACTACTTGCCCCCTGAGTGACAGGGAAGCCAATCTTTGCACCCACAGGGTTTAGGAAAATGGGTGGCATTCAGCAGATGATTCATAAAGGTTCGTCAAATGGATGAATGAATGACTGAATGAGTAAAAGGAAGCAGGAAGTCAAGAAACATGGTTGTTGACATATTTGAGTTTTATTTTTCCATTTTTTGATTTAACATAAAGTGTTACACAATGTTAAAAAGCTTAATGGATTCCAGCCCAAAATGTATGGAGTGTCTCCTAGGTGCCAGGCACAGCATCTGGCTGGGTTTGCCCTGAGGAGCTTGCAATCTTGGAGGTGAGCTTGATCTTATCCCTAAGCAAGGACAGCAATCAAACAGCCAGCAACCTCAGCAACCTCCCTCTCAGACCAATGAGAACCAGAGTTATTTATGGGTTTGCCATTCCTGTAACTTTGAAAGGAATTTTATAATCAGCTTTGGTCACATTTCTCAAACACCGAGCCATTCAGAGACGCCTTACAAACAGCTCATCTGTGTGTGTTTTGCTCCACTTGCTGGGCCACTAATATTATCTATGCAGTAATGAAGGCAGTTCTGTGAATCTTCTTGGGGGAAGAAAATACACTTTGCAGACCAGCACCTTTGCATCATGGATAATTCCATAATTTAATTGCCTTTTTTAACATCTACTTCCTGCCAGCAAAAATATGCATGAGGTGTTGTCATGTTCTACTTGGCTGACTTTTGTGGAATTAACACCAGGGGTACAAATCAAAATTAACTTTTTTTTTTTTTTGGGCAGGAAACCAGGCTTAGAAAGAATAATGAAGATTTGAAGATGGAAAATAAATGCAATTTTCATAGGAAGTTTAAAATAGAGGGGATCTTAGAGATAGTTTAGTCATGGCTTCTCGAACTTTAAAATACCTCCACATTCAAATCACCTGGGATCTGGTTAGAATGCAGATTCTGATTCAGTGGCCGAGGGGTGGTACAGATTTCGGCATTTCTAATACAGTCCCAGGATATGGAGATGCTGCTTATCAGGTGGTAGACAGCATAATGCACTCCCCTCAAAATGCCTTCAATCCCTGGGCCATCTGAATATGTTAGGTGATATGGCAAACTGAGTTTGGAGACGGAATTAAGGTTGCTCATCAGCTGATCTTGAGATGGGAAAATCATCCCAAATTATCTCACTGGGCCTAATACAATCCCAAGGATTGGATGGAGGCGGGAAGAAGAGAGTCAGTATGAGAGTGATGCAATGTGAGAAACACCTGACCAGCCACACTGAAGATGAAGGAGGGCTGTGAGCCAAGGAATGCAGGCAGCTTCTGCAAGAAAGCGAATTCTCCCCTAAAGCATCCAGAAAGGAACGCAGTCCTCCTGACACTTTGATTTGAGCCCACTGAGACCCACTCAGACTTCTGACCTACAGAGCTGGAAGAAAATAAATGTGTGTTGTTGTAAGCCACTAAGTTTGAGGTGATTTGTTACAGCAGCAATGGACAACTAATACAGTGGACCACACTGGAGAAACGAAGTCTACTCTTCCTTCCTTCCTTTTTTTTTTTTTAGACAGAGCCTCAAGCTGTCACCCTGGATAGAGTGCCGTGGCATCACAGCTCACAGCAACCTCCAATTCCTGGGCTCAAGAAAGTCTCTTGCCTCTGCCTCCCAAGTAGCTGGGACTATAGGCGCCCGCCACAACACCCGGTCATTTTTTGGTTGCAGCCGTCGTTGTTGTTTGGCGGGCCCAGGCTGGATTCGAACCCGTCAGCTCAGGTGTATGTGGCTGGCGCTTTAGCCCGTTGAGCCACAGGCACTGAGCCTCTTTCTTCCTTCCTAATGTGAAAATTTCTTTCCCTATGTCACCAACTATACTCTTTTTAAAAAAATATACCTCCCAGATGACAGCTCTCTCCCCCTGACACACAAAAGTTTGGGGAAATTCTAGCTATTCATTCATTCAAGCCAGATTTCATGAGGCAAAGTGTCATGAATCTGATACCATGTTTGCCCCCAAGGAGCTCAAAAACAGTAGAGAAAATAAGGCAAAGTCATAAGTAATGACCATGTCATTCTGGTAACAAAATCCTCTCTGAATCTCACCTGTTCTCTATTCTTTCCTTCGCTAACTTGAATAGGTTCCCTTGTCTTTTGTCTGGACTCTGGAACAAGCCCCCTGCTTGTTCCTGGATTCTCTGGCTTGGTTTCTCTTCTCTCCGATCCATTTTAAAACACTCACTGTACAACTAATATTCCCAAAGTGCTTGAGTGTGTTCACTGATGGAGGGAGGGAAAGAGCCAGGAATGAGAAAAGATTTGAAGAGGGAAAGAGAGGAGATAAATTATGAAACAAGGTCCCAGAGGAAATGAAAGGAAATGGTATCAAAACCGATGCGGGAAAGCAAGCCTTGGAAGGGAGGGCAGATGCTTCTCTCTTTCTTTCTAAGAATTCTGAGAAAGGAGAAAAGGAAAAACAAGGAGATGAAGGTACGATAAAAAATTGAGACTGTGAACAGGAAAATTTATGGAAACAATTCCTCTGAGAGGTTTGGAGTTTGCTTTGGGGTTTAAAGACTGGATAAAGGCTAAGAGCTCCCCTTGGGAAGGAGATAAGAAACAGCCTGGGTGACTGAAAGAAGGCCAGGCAGTCTACAAGTCCACAACACCAGATAGCAGGGGGCTGTCACACATGATGTGGGACAGCACAGCTCTGTCACTCATGAGGTGGGACAGCAGGGGTCTGTCACACATGAGGTGGGACAGCACAGCTCTGTCACTCATGAAGTGGGACAGCATGGCTCTGTCACCCATGAGGTGGGACAGCAGGGCTCTGTCACCCATGAGGTGGGACAGCACAGCTCTGTCACGCATGAGGTGGGACAGCAGGGGTCTGTCATCCATGAGGTGGGACAGCACAGATCTCTCACGGTGCCACTTGGCATGGCTTTCTCCAGTAATTCTTAGCAAGCAAGAAGCATGAGCAAAGGAAAGGAATGACCCACCCAATGCTACTAACTGTAAGAAACAGTGGTAGGTACCGGGGCTCAGTGGAGCTGAGCATCCTTATGGCAGCTGAAGAAAGCCTCTGTGGTCTATGAAGGGGGAGGGAGCACTGGGAGACTAGAGAGAGGCTAAGGGATGAGACATCCGCTGTGAGACTAGAGAGAGGCTAGGGGATGAGACATCTCTGGGAGACTAGAGAGAGGCTAAGGGATGAGACATCCGCTGAGAACCAAGAATGGATGTCACAGTGACTGAAGGAATGAGTGAATTGCAAACTAGTACAGCCTTTTGGAAAGAAGTATGGAGGATCCTCAAAGCGCTTCCATTTGACCCTGCAATCCCATTACTAGGTGTCTTCCCAAGAAGAGAAAAACATCATTTTTCCATAAGGACATCCGCATTTGAATGTGTACAGCAGCTTAAGTCACAATTGCAAAGATGTGGAAACAACCCTAGAGCCCATCAACCCACGGACAGATTAATACACTGTGGTGTGTGTACACCACGGAATACTAGTTGGCCATAAAAAGACGGAGACTTTACATCTTTTGTGTTTACATGGATGGAGTTAAAGAACGTTCTTCTTAGTAAAGTATCACAAGAATGGAAAAGCACGCGTACTATGTACTCAATACTAATGTGAAACTAGTAGATGAACAACTACAATCGTTCCCTCCACTTACAATTAAATTCAATTAGGGTGGGGAGGAACAAGGGAACAATTGGTAAGCTCCATCCTAACAGGTACGATGCAGGGCTGTATGGTACACCTCCTGGATGAGGACTCAAATATAACTCAGAATACCTAATGAAAAGCAAACTGTGAAATTCAGTTGTATATGCCCTTATATTAATCCGAAATAAAAAAAGAGAGACAGAGAGAGAGTGACAGGATGAGAGAACTCGACAAGAAGGGATGGCCATAGGGAGGATGCCACATATTGGTAGTCCTTGGTCCCAGCTCTGCCTTCTGGTGTGTCAGTACACATATAACCCTTTTTCTGCAGACCAGCCCTTCATTTTTTAAAAATAACTAAACTGTTTCCAAGAATTCCGCCTTTATGGAATTTTTCATAAATTGTGCTTCCCATTTTTTTTTAAATCATCTGGTCAAGCTCTTCTGAGTGTATCCTATAAAAGGCGATCCTATAAGAGAAGGCCATTGTTCCAAGTGACTAGAGAAGAGCAGAAGAGTGTGGGACCCTTGGTTGAGGCCTATTTATCCATTAAAGGAGTCAGAGATGGCGTTAGCACTTCAGGAGCCACATTCGTCACTGGCTGAAATGGAGCTTACTTGCGACTAACTCTCCCTAGATTGTTTCTGTGACGTGTCCCCTTTCCTACACTTGGGCAACAACTAGAATATAAGGGTAGATTTCATACGCATCTTTGTTAAATTTCAGTATGCAAGTTGTGACTCATCACTCTCACCAGCTGTTACCTTTTGGAACTTTGCATTTTTGCCACCCTAAACAGGAATGCGTGAACCATTCCTTCCAAATAGTATCATCTTAAAAATTAGTTGATGTCTTCTATATTTTAGAAGCGTTTTTGACTTGAATTTTGTGTTGGCCGGAGCCACAGGAACTTCCCCCAGAGTTGCTGTTGATCATCTGTTCATTTGTTCATTCATGCCTTCAGTGGGTCACAAGGCACTGACTCCAAAGCCAGATTGCAGACTGTGACAGACACAATCCCTGACTTGCCTTGGATTTATGGTCCAGGGAGCAGACATTTGATGAAGTCCCTAATGGCAGACCCATACTAATCCAGAAAGTCAGGGATGCTCTCTCTGAGGACCAAGAATGATGGGTTCATAGCACTGTAGTTAGGTGAGGGGATGGGAGAAAAGACGGGAGTATTTCAGGAAGAGTGCACAACATTTATGAACAGACAGGATGGACTGACCAGAAGAGCATGCTCAGAGGAATGAAGAGTCAGATGGTGGAACAGTAAGTGTGAAGGGAGGAAGACTGTGGAAGAAGCGTGGCACAAAAGTGGACAAGGAGGACCTGCAAGTCAGATTATAATTCCAAGCCTTATTCAAAGCACGAGTCATTGCCCTTACAGGAGGAATGTGGTATTTTTGTATGTAATGTCATTCTGGTTTCTTTGCGTATGAGTTGGAGGACAGCAAATGGATGCTAGTTAGAATGCTAACACAGGGTCCAGGGAGAGAAAATAGACTAAGAGGGGCAGTATAGAGAAAGACTCACACATTACTTGGGAAGAAGAAACTGACTGGTGTTTAACAAGGAAGAGGGAAGACGGTGGAAAGTGGATGACTCTGGGTTTCTCGGCTTGAGTGTCCGTGTGGCTGCTGGGATCATTCCCAAGAAAGGAGCAGTGGTGCAGACAGCACTGTGCTTGAGGGGGACAATCTTTACTCTTTCGGGATCCAGGAAGCACCTGAATGAATCTATGAATCTCAAAGAAGAACTGGGCCAGGGAAAGACATTTGGGCACTGACAGACAGCATCATGTACACAGCAGTTCTCAGCCTTGACTGCAAAGTGGAATCACCTGTTGAATTTTTAAAATATACCTACATGCAGCTCCCCCCACACAATCAAATCTGGGATTGGCTTTCCTTTTTCATTTTTATTTTTTTAAAGTTTTCCAAGTGACTCTAATAATATCCATCTAGAATTGAGAACTTTAATGAGAAATATAATGGAGGTCACGCATAGCTACGGGAGAATAAGTAGTTTCCGCTTCTAACTCAGAATATTCAGTAAAATCTTTCCATTCATTTTCTTTAGAGTTTAAGGTCTTCGCTTGGGGGGAAAATGGAGATTATTGACATCCACACTCCCTATGAGGTTTTTCTCTTCCTTTTTATTCATAGAACTTTTCCAATAAATAGTACCATAAAAGTATAAGTCACTATTATCTTTTAATCAGTACCAGAATAAAGGAGTTAATTACCCTTTAGTCAATACTAGAATAAGGGAGTTAGGTTAATCTCTAAATAACATTAAACTTGGATACTTCATTGTAGAGAGGAAGCAGATCACCCAGACACCAGGAAACTAGGAACACACTCATTCTTTTAAGGGAGTGTATCTGTTTTCCCAGAGGCAATTTTTCATTTTAACAGCTTCCCAAAAAGCACACAGGTTTAAACATTAGTCAAAATTATCAAGTGACTGACCGGATCTCGTTTTCCCAATGATTTTACGTTTGTTTGTTTGTTTTGCTTTTCCTCTAAAGGCACTAAAAAGAATGAAAACTACCTTGCATTCAGCCTTAGATGAGCTACTAAAATTACATGTGAGCCAGTAAAAATTTAAAAACCACCAGCAATTGCCCATTGATGGATAAGAGAATAAAGAAAACATGGTATATACCAGGCCTGACAATTAAGTTCACAAACTCATCCTAGACAGACTGCCACATACATGAGTGCTGCACGTCACTGTGGTCACCTTTGACGTGCTCCCCTTTGCAAGGTGTGCACTGATGCCAGTGCCTACACCACCCTTCAAAGAAATTTTGGAACTTTTTTCCTAGAATGGCCATCAGAGCTGTCATCGTATTACCCTTGATGTCCTGAATGTCACTGAAATGTCTTCCTTTCAATATTTCCTGTATTTTCAGGTAAAGGGAAAAGTCATTGGAGGCCTGATGAGGTGGAAGAGTGTTCCATATAGTTACTTGTTTACTAACTAAGAACTCCCTCGTAGAAAGCGTCATGTGAGCTGGTGCATTGTCATGATGCAAGAGAGTTGGTGGTGAAAAGTTCAGGTCAGTTTCATCTAACTTTTTCAGGAAGCTTTTTCAGCACTTCCATATTGTAAATTTGGTTAACTGCTCAGTTGGTTTGAATTCATGAAGAACAGTACCTCTGATATCAAAAAAGGTTAGCAACATCACTTTGACTCTTGATTTGAAGTGACGGAACATTTTTGGTGATGGAGAATTAGCCAACTTTCACTGTGCACTCTGACACTTTGTTTTAGGGTCGTATTGGTACACCCATGTTTCATCACCAGTGATAAAATGGCCCAAAATATCATCTTGTCTTTCCAAAAGGTCTTGGCAAACTTTGACTCTCTTTTGCTTTTATTCATCAGTGAGCTCCTTCAGGACTATTTTTATACACACCTTTCTCATGACAAGATTTTTCTATCTATTTCTCTGTCAATGTTTACTTGGTCAGCTATGCCTCTCACAGCCAGCCAATGATTTTGACACACACTTCTATGAATTTTTACAATGTTTTCTTAAGTTCTGTTCATTACTGGCCACCTTGACCTCTCTTCATCAGTGATGCTTTCTCTTCCCTCAGAAAAATGTTTAATCCATTTGTACACTGCCATGTTCTTCGTGGTATTATCTCCATAAACTTGGACTAATGTGTTCCTGATTTCACTTCCACTCTTGCCACGTTTAACAAGAAATTTAATGTTTGTTTGTTGCTCTACTTTAAGTTCTAATATTCTTTGGACAGCACACAAAAGCATGCAACAATAATCAACACCACTCAGTAATACAGCACCACACGTCAAGAACAGAGCTCTGAGATGCTGATACACCAAGGTTATGAAACCTCATAGAGCACTTTGTACAGTGCTGCCAAAGAAAGTGCATGGGGTCAAGTTCACAAACTTAATTGTCAGGCCTCATACATACAGTGGCATATTATTCAGTCTACAAAAGAAGGAAATCCTGTCACGTATGACAACGTGCATGAACCTTCAGGACATAATCGTCAGTGAAATAGCCAGTCACAGGGCAAATACTATATGATTCGCTTATATGTGAGATCTAAAAGAGTCATACTCATAAAAGCAGAGAGTAGAATGGTGGTTTCCAGGACTTGGAAGAAGAGGAGATGGGGAGTTGCTGTTCAATGGGTATGAAGTTTCAGTTATGCACGATAAATAAGCTCTACAGGCTTTATGCCTATAGTTAACAACACCACAATTAAAAACTTAAGAGGGTGAATGAATCTCATGTTAAGTGTTCTTTATACAATAAAAAGAAGAGAAAAACATTAACTTTAGGTTATGTAATTGATCTTCAATCATTTCAATACATTTTATTTTATTTTTTTTAATTTTTTTTTTTTTGAGACAGAGCCTCAAGCTGTCACCCTGGGTAGGGTGCTGTGGCATCACAGCTCACAGCAACCTCCAATTCCTGGGCTCAAGCGAGTCTCTTGCCTCCGCCTCCCAAGTAGCTGGGACTACAGGTGCCCACCACAACGCCCGGCCATTTTTTAGTTGCAGCTGTCATTGTTGTTTGGCGGGCCAGGCTGGATACGAACCTGCCAGCTCAGGTGTACGTGGCTGGCGCCTTAGCTCATTGAGCCACAGGCGCCGAGCCATTTCAATACATTTTTATTGGTAATTATCTTCAAGAATTGGGAAGCAGAGTTCTGAAGGATCCTCACCATAGGAGGGCATCAGAAATGCTATGGCAGGGAACCATAAGTGGACATTAGAGATGGTTTAATCAAGTTCC
This sequence comes from Perodicticus potto, assembly GCA_963574655.1. Taxonomy (NCBI): domain Eukaryota; kingdom Metazoa; phylum Chordata; class Mammalia; order Primates; family Lorisidae; genus Perodicticus; species Perodicticus potto. The sequence goes on along the minus strand of CAUYRH010049090.1, from coordinate 1,079 downwards.
TTTATTCTGTAAGAAACTAAAGTAGAGAGATTATGTACTAGGTTCAAACTGAGACAGCTAATTTGTATCAAGGCCCCAGTTGACACTAAGGTTTTCTGATCCGTGGCACAGCCCAGCCCCCTTTCTGTATTTTACACAGTGTCTACAAGGTGGGAAAAGCCATGGATTCATCCCATGTTCGTGCTGGAAAGGATTCTGAGATCCTCCACAGCAGCAGTCCCCAACCTTCTTGGCACCAGGGACCAGTTTCATGGAAGACAATTTTTCCACAAACTGGGGGGGTGAAGGGATGGTTTTGGGATGATTCAAGTGCATTACTTCTATCTTGCACTTTATTTCTATTTTTATTACATTGTAATACATAATGAAATAATTATACAACTTTCCATAGTGCAGAATCAGTGAGAGCCCTGAGCTTGTTTTCCTGCAACTGGACGGTCCCATCTGGGGATGATGGGAGACAGTGACACCTGAAGTGTGTTCCTTATGGCCCATCTAAAAAAACCCTGCTTCATAAAGATAAGGTGTGGGAAATGGAAGCAGGCCTTTCAGTGCTTTTGTGGCAATCTCAAGATATCCCGTCTTGACTTTTGTCCAGAATGTATGGGGATTTGAAGTTATCTCAAACATACTTTTAAGGCCACAAATCATTTGCCACCGCCAGCAGTTGATCCTTTTCTAGCTTAGATAAAGTCAATTCACCTGGTTTCTTCACAAGCAGATCATGGATCCATTCCCTCCCCATTCAGGGGTCTTCTGTGGCTGGGAGTGATGCCCAAACTGATTTGAAAGCTGAGATAGGTGACCATGCACCAGCTGGGAGAAAGAAGGCCCTGGCTTGATCTCTTTTAAAATCTCTACTAACGTTTAAAACATCTCAAAAATCCCAACATCCACTCATACCCCCATAATTCCAGTTTGGCTTTGAATGAGTCAACTTTTTTTTTTTTGAGACAGAGCCTCGAGCTGTCACCCTGGATAGAGTGCTGTGGCATCACAGCTCACAGCAACCTCCAATTCCTGGGCTCAAGCGAGTCTCCTGCCTCTGCCTCCCAAGTAGCTGGGACTACAGGCGCCCG
>CAUYRH010049089.1:0-13010 GCA_963574655.1 Perodicticus potto | reverse complement strand
GGAAACTTTTTCCTCCTCACGTAGCACTTTTTACAACTTCATATTGTTTATCTGTTGAGTTGTCGCCCTGCCCCTCACTCTCCTGGAGACACAGTAAAGCCGAGGGCCCTGCGATTTCTCATTTATTGTGGCCTGGCACGCGTAAGACAATCCGTGAACACATTCTGTGTGCTCTCTGAAGTGTCGGTGCTAATCTCTAGACAGTGAGGATTTGAACTTTTTTTTTTTTTGAGACAGAGCCTCAAGCCGTCACCCTGGATAGAGTGCCGTGGCATTACAGCTCACAGCAACCTCCAATTCCTGGGCTCAAGCGAGTCTCCTTCCTCTGCCTCCCAAGTAGCTGGGACTACAGGCCCCTGCCACAACGCCTGGCCATTTTTTGGTTGCAGCCATCATTGTTGTTTGGCGGGCCTGGGCTGGATTCGAACCCGCCAGCTCAGGTGTACGTGGCTGGCACCTTAGCCCGTTGAGCCACGGGCGCCGAGCCGAACATTTTTAATTTCTTCTTTATATGGATACTTCTTTTATCTGTCTGTATGCATATTAGGTTGATTATTTTTTATATTTCTAATGATAAAAATCTCTTTTTGTTTGTTTACCCATATGCATTTAGATAGCAGTCAGGAGTTGCTAGAGAAATAAAACTAATATAGAAAGAGATTTATTAGGAGGGATGTAATTATGGAGCCTGAGAATTCCCATGATCTGCTACCTGTAAGTGGGAGGGCCTAAAACTGCCAATGGGGTGTAGTTCCAGCCCGAGTCCAAAGACCCAACACCCAGGAGCACCGCTGTCCAGGGCAAGAGAGATAAACCCTGGCTCAGGAAGAGAGAGTGACTTTTCCTGTGTCTGCTGTGTTGCTCTCTCTGGCCTCCAATGGACTGAATGGTCCTTGTCTGTAAAATTTTAAAAATCCGACCCATAGAAGCAGAGAGTAGCATGGTGGTTGCCAAGGGCTGGAGAAAGGAGGAAAATGGGGAGATGTTGGTCAAAGGATGCAAAGTTTCCGTTTTAAGACACATTCTGGAGAGATACTGTACAGAAAGGCTTCTGGAGTTCACACCACTGTACTATATATTTGAAATCTGCCAAGAGCACAGATCTTAAAGTTGTCATCACAAAAATGAAAAAGTACCTACATTACATGACAGATATATATGGGTCTCAGATGGATAGGAGTAGAGTTTAAAAGAACCCATCTCTTAAAATCACAGTAGCACCCAGGAACCCAAAGCTCTCTTGTCTGGGACAGCTGATAAGGCAGCTATCGGGGTGCAGCAGCCTGGATCTGAACCACCAAGATGGAGTTACAGAAAACAGGAGAATAAAAGAAACCGAAAAGCTCAATCCTAGTATTTAGGGAAAAATAGCTATATATATATATATATTTTTTTTTTTTTTTTTTCCCTAAGAATTTGGAGTCAGGCTCAGTGACTCATGCCTGAAATCCTGGCACTTTGGGAGGCAGAAGAGTTGCTTGAGGTCAGGAGCTCAAGACTAGACTGAGCAAGAGCAGGACGCTGTCTCTACCTAAAAACTAGCCGGTGTGGTGGTGCACCTGTAGACTCGGAGGTGCACTCTGAGGCCAGTGCAGGAGGATGACTTCAGCCCAGAAGTCTGAGGTTGCAGCGAGTTCTGATGACACTACTGCACTCTAGTCTAGCCTGGGCAATAGAGCGAGACCCTTCTTATTTTAAAAAACAATAAAAAGAAAGAAAGAGAGAGAGAACGAAAGAAAAGAAGAAAGCATTTGTAATTGTTGACCAATTCTTTTTTCTTTTAATTGTACTTCATTTTTGTTTCAGGTGAATACAGGGGTAATAGGATTAGGTTACATGCTTTGCTTTTGTAACGCTGAAGTCCAGCTTGGAGTTGTCCCCTTCATCCTGGAAGAGTGCAGCGTATCCGTAATGGTACCCACGGGGTGGGAATTTACCCAACCCTCCCCTCCCACTTGAATTTAATTGAGTTTTTCTCTCGCCTGAGCATGTGGTTATTGATCAACATTAATTAATTAATTGATTAATGGTTATTAATCATCTGGTTCTAATTAAGTACTGAGTATGCGTGATGCTTGTCCTTCCATTCTCTCGTGAGAATGTTCTTCAAATCCATCCAGGTTGTTATAAAAGATATAAAATATTCTTATTTTATGACTAAGTAGTATTCCATGGTATACATATGCTGCCATTTCACCATTTATTAATCCATTCATGGGTTGATGGGCACTTGAGCCATTTCTACTTCTTCTTTTTTTTTTTTTTTTTTGCAGTTTTTGGCCGGGCCTGGGTTTGAACCCACCACCTCCGGCACATGGGGCAGACGCCCTATTCCTTTGATATTCCTTTGAGCTACAGGCACCACCCATTCCCACTTCTTTATGATCTTGAATTGAGCTGCTGTAAACATTCTGGTGCAAATGTCCTTATGGTAAAATGATTTCTTTCTCTTCTAGGTAGACACTTAGTAATGGGATTGCAGGATCAAATAGTAGGTCTATTTTTATGTCTTTGAGAAGTCGCCATACTTCTTTCTACATTGGCTGTAACAGTTTGCAGTCCCATCAGCAGTGCATGAGTGCTTCCTTCTCTCCACATCCACACCAGCATCTTTGGCTTTCAGAGCTTGTGACATGGGTCATTCTCATAGGAGTTGGGTGATACCTCAAAGTGGTTTTGATTTTCATTTCTCTGATGGTCAGGGATGATGAGCATTTCTGCATGTGTTTATTGTCCATTGGTCTGTTCTCATGAGAAAAGTTTCTGTTCATGTCTCTGGCCTAATCTTTAATGAGGTCGTTTGATCTTTTCTTGTTGGATTGCTTGAGTACTTCATAGATTCTGGTTATTAGCCCTTTGTCAGATTCATAGCATGCAAACCTCTTCTTCCTCTGTAGGTTTTCTCCCTGCTTTACTGATCGTGTTCTTAGCTGTGCAGAAGAATATGAATCAACCTCTGATGAAACATCTCAAGGAACTAGAAAAGGAAGAGCAAGCCGATACTGAACCCAGAATAAGGAAAGAAATAGCCCAGATCAGACAAGCTAAATGAAATCAAGAACAAAAGAACCATTCAGAAGATTAACAAAACAAAAAGTTCATTCTTTGAAAAGATAAATAAAACTGATAAGCCCTTGGCTAGATTAACCAGAAACACAAAAGTCTGATCTCTAATGAGTTTAGTCAGAAACCAAGAAGGGAAAATAGCAACAGATGCTGTAGAGACAGAAAATATTATCATCAAATGCTATAAAAATCTCTATGCCCAGAAATTTGGTGGAATGGACAGGATCCGGAGTCACACTGCTCCCCTAAACTCAGCCAGGAAGAAGTGAAGCTTTTGAGTTGACCTATATCGTCGAGCACTGGAATTGAAACAACAATAAAAACAGCTCCGAACAACAACAAAAAAAAGGACTAGACAAGTTTCACACCACAATTCTGCCAAACCTTCAAAGATCTTGCACCTATATTGCAAAATCTATTTCAAAACATTGAAAGGGAAGGAGCCCTCCCTAACTCCTTCTCCGAAGCAAATGTTGTCGTGGTGCCAAGCCCAGGATGGTACCTGGGACACACCTCCCTTTCTGTAAGGCACCACCCACACGGTCACGCAGGCAAACATTCTGAGATGGTTCCCCAGATGCTCAACTCTTCTGCACCATGACGTCGAACAATCCCTCTCAGCCTCGGGGTCCTGATTAACAGGAGAATAAGGTATCATTCTTACAAGAACAGGAAGAAAATTAAAGGAGCAATGTGATGTGCGTTATTCACCCAGTTCTAGGTTCACAAAAATCACCGATTTTCTATTCCTTTTTGTTACATCTTTCTGTAGCCTCATCCTGGATAAAAACTACAAACGACAGGAAGCGTGTTGCTGAGAATCCCCGTGCACCTTTCTCAGGGGCTGGGTGCAGTGCCAAGCTCCTGAGATGTGGCACACTCACCCCAGGCCTTCCTGGATAAAGTGACCTGGGCACCAGGCTTCAGCCATACCTGACGTTCTCTGCAGCCCAGAGGGTGATTTCAGAGCCCAGGGCTGAGGAAGCTCTTTGATGCTCCTGTACAAATATAATGATTCATATAAGTAGCTTTCCCGTCACAATGCTACCAGATGCTGAAATTTCATTTGCATAACCCTGATGATCTCATTATACACGATTTTATCTCCCCTGTTCTGTCCGTCCCCAGCTAATTGGGTCCTGTTGCATTGAGCTGTCTGAAAAGGCATCTTCTGCTACTGAATTTCAGATTTCTGACTTACAAGTGAGTTGGTGCTGATAAAGTGATGCTGTATGCAGATAGTAAGCACAAGAGGCTTCCTGGAGCCCTTATCTCCTTCCTTAATATCTTTTAAGTCAACCTTTTGAGGTTTTATCTTGCTAAGCACGGTGTCTCCAAGTGCAGTGAACCTAAAGCCACCTCCTCTCCTCATTAAACCGACTCAAGTTCAACTTTCTCATCAAGATGCTCTGTCCCAGTGAACATACGGCCTCACCGCCTTTGTATTTCCAGCTGTCAGCTTAAAAAACAGCACGTGCCTATCCACCCGTCCCATCTTGCAGCATCAGCAGAATTAGCCCAGAAGACTCACCGTCACCGGCCACCAGAGGTGCTGAATCCGCACAGCCAGCCACACTCGGCAGATGCTGCCCTGGATGACGACAGACAGTTGTGGAGTGAGGTGAACGAGAGCTGACCCGGACAGACAAGCTCAGCAGAGGAGCCATGTGGAAGATGGGAGGGGGAGTCAGGAGAAGTGCAGAGAAAGGGCAGGGCCAGGGTCACGCCTTATTGGACTAATGGACAACCCGTCTGTCCCTAGTTCTGCAAACTTGCTGGAGCCCCTCACCAAGGGCCCCTCTCCCCCACTCCACCCTGGCCCCTCACCAAGGGCCCCTCTCTCCCACTCCACCCTGCTCACTTGCATTTGCCGCTCAGTGCTCACTCTGCTGGCACCTGCCCCCTCCCTTTGCACTGGTGGCCACACACACCCATCTACACGTATAGCCTCAACTCATTTCACATTGAGTTGTCGCTGTCCACTGGAGGTCCAATCCATTAGTGTAGTCACCCCTGCACCCTCCAGGTAAGGGCCTGGGGAGAGATGACCAATGCAGCGGCTCCCCCAGAGTGACGAGCACCGCCCATTCTCTGAGGGAGGACCAGCAAGCTTGTCCACAGGGAGTGAATGGCAGCTTCGGCGGTGGACAACTGTGCCCTGACACAGTTCTCAGTGAACCAGACACCACTCCGGACAGGTCCTAGATATTAAATAATTGAGTTTTGTTGACAAAATGAACAAATATTTAAAGAAACAGATAAACAAGTGAATGAAGAAATGAATAATGGTTTTACTGCTTTATCATTAAGCCTTTCCAAAGGGATGATAAGGCTTTAAACAAAACACAGTTGGAAGGCACTGGCGTAGCTCAGTAGAAATCTACATGTCAGTCTGTCGTGCTCAAACCTAATGAAAATGAAGCGGCGGGACAGCTGTACGTGCGGGTTAGGCCATGTGTAGGTGATGCCAGAAGTTCATGGCAACACTCTTTCTGTCCCCTAAGGAAGATCTGTCTGCTATTTGAATTTCTGTTTACAGATATTCCCTTAAAGCCATCCATGCTAAAATTTGTGTTTAGCATGGACAGTGCTTCAAAACATCACATGTGGGGCAGCAAATGGCTTGGTATATAATAAAGAAAACAGCCAGGACCCAGAGTCACCTCTCTGAATGTTTGCTGGTCCATTTACAGGAAACGATATCCACGGGACCCTGATGGGTACATCATTTCTATTTATCTATTTTCCTCAAAGCAATTAAGCAAAAACACCACAGTGAACAAGTACTTCAGTGGATAAAGCTGCCTCCGTGTGAAGTGCTATCTTTTTAAAGTAAGCATTCCCTGATCAGCTCGAGATGAAAGTCCAGCTATAAAATTGGCAAAAATCTTTGGAAATGCAACTCTCTTCTGAAAGCTGTTTATTTTTTGAAAAGAGAACCAGGGAACACGATTGTCTGACTAAACACCAGTCCACTGAAAAGACAGGGGGGCAAGCCCCTGATGTTTCCTCCACCAGCCTTGGAAAGCCATAAAAGCTCAAAGTTGGGTTTTCAGTCTTTGTCTTGACTTTTTGCTCACTTAAGAGTTGCGGTAAATGTATTTGCTATGTAGCCTTTTCACATATTTCTTCATTCATTTGTTCAGCTGCTATTTTTGAGATCCTCTGTGTTCCAGCCTCTTTGCTGAACATATAAAATACTACAATGCTCAAAGCAATGGTTTGTTCTGGTAATGAAGCTCATGGTTTGGTGGGGGAAGTGGGGAGAGAACACATGTAAAATATAATCCCTTGATTAGCCTGGAGAGTGACTATGATGACACCCCTCAGCGGTCAACCCCACAGCATAACAAGGGGGCTTGGGAACCAGCCCCCCTGAGATGGGTCTGCTGAGATGACACGTTGTTTGGGAGCTACAAAAGAAATAATGTTAACAGGACACACCGTGTGGACAAAGAATTTCAGCAAGGGAGGGCTGGGCAGCAGAAGTAACTGTCCTGGGTGAGAAGGACTTTTATACATTTTCACTGTGTACCTGTGCCCCGTGTACCTGTGCCCCTTGTACCTGTGCCCTGTGTACCTGTGCTCCATGTACCTGGGCCCTGTGTACCTGTGCTCCATGTACCTGGGCCCCGTGTACCTGTGCTCCATGTACCTATGTCCTGTGTACCTGTGCCCTGTGTAACTGTGCCCCATGTACTTGTGCCCCATGTAACTGTGCCTGTGTACCTGGGCCCCATGTACCTGTGCTCCATGTACCTATGTCCTGTGTACCTGTGCCTCATGCACCTGTGCCCCATGTACCTGTGTCCCGAGTAACTGTGCCCCATGTACCTGGGCCCTGTGTACCTGTGCTCCATGTACCTATGTCCTGTGTACCTGTGCCCTGTGTACCTGTGCCGCGTGTAACTATGCCCCATGTACCTGGGCCCCATGTAACTGTGCCCCACGTACTTATGCCCCATGTAACTGTGCCCCGTGTACCTGTGCCTGTGTACCTGGGCCCTGTGTACCTGTGCCCTGTGTACCTGTGCCCCGTGTACCTGCGCTCCGTGTACCTGGGCCCCATGTAACTGTGCTCCATGTACTTGTGCCCCATGTAACTATGCCTGTGTACCTGTGCCCCATGTACCTGTGCCCTGTGTACCTGTGCCCCGTGTACCTGTGCCCTGTGTACCTGTGCCCCGTGTACCTGTGCCCTGTGTATCTGGGCTCCATGTATCTTTTAAACTCCAATTCTTTTCTGACATGATATTTTGTTGGATTCTGACCTCTGCCTTCAGAGTTCACAGACAGATGGGTCCAACAGAGGAGTGAGGACCAGCTTTGGCCTGAGAAGCAGCCAGTGCAGTGGCGGGAACAAGGCTGGGCAGGGTGACCTGCCCGGTGTCCCTGCACACACTGCAGAAACTAACAGACCATGATGGCTGAGTGTGGCACTGTCACTGGACATGGCGAGGTGGCTCCAGTCAGCCCCATTTGTTCAAGGTGTCAGCCCCAGCTTCATGGGGGTCACTGCGGGTTCTTCCTGGCAGACTCAGAACTGCCTCTCACTCGTTCCAGCTCCTGGCTCAGGTTGGCACAATGCCCCGAGGCAGAGAAGAGTCCAGCTTTGCATGGCCCGAGCTCATGTGCTAAGAAATCCCAAGGACCTGAATGAACTGACACCCACTGTGAGGGGGCCCACCAAGATGGGGCTGTTGCCTCCTTGACTGCCCAAGACTACAGCTGAGGTGCTGAGGCTTAGAAGAACATCAAGTTTCCAGCCCAGCTCCCCCGGTCTTCATTCTCTCAAAACTCAGAGTAACGATCTCAGCCTTTTTTCTTTTCAGTAAGGAGTTGGAAATAAGTCAAGCTGCGCTTGATTTGGGGTCTGTGCAGGGGTGAGCGCTGGCTGTTCTTGCAGGCCGGGCCCTGCCCCGGGGCCTGTTCGCCACCCGCACTCAGCAGGCTTCCCTCCTCGCGCATGGCCGATGCCGTTTGACCTGCCCTGAGCACATCCCGTCAGTCTCTGAAGATGTGGGTAGGAGGAAGGTCAAGGGTGAAGTTATGTCAAAGGAAAAACTATCTAACACTGGCTAAGAATTTACTCTGAGCTGGTCATACATGTTGTATTATCTCATTAATGTTTTACGACAATATAGCAAGGTAGGTGCCATTAGTGTCGGCATTTTAGAGAGAATAAAACTAAGGCACAGAGAGATTAAGCCACTTACCAAGACAGCACAGCCCCTAAGTGGGAAAGCTGGGGATTGAAGCAGGTGGTCTGACTCCGGGGCCTGCCCTCTTCACATCCCTGCCAGGTGGCCGGACAGACAGGACATGGGCTGGCATCGCTGAGCAGCCCTAGGGCTCTGCTCTGGGTGCTACTGGGTTCCAGGTAGTGTCAGGCTGCATCTGAGTGGGAGGAGGGGACCCGCCGCCACAGAAACCATGAGGAGGAGCTGTCACCAGCCTCACCGACCCTACAGGCGGCCCATGTGTCTGGGTCACACAGCTCCAGGCACTGGACCAGGGAAACTGGTAAACGTGCTTTTACTCCCAGGGCCACTCAGCCTGACTGTCCCTCCCCCTGCCCGCTCGCCACTCGCATCTCACATCACACTGATACTCGCCGTTCTGTGTTAGCAGCTTCTCGGCCCCCCTGACTCAAGGCAGCTGACACAGGCGCCCGCCCTCTCTCTATCCCCAGGTGCCGCGTGCTGCCCTTGGAGGCTGCCAGCTCCTTCCTCGAGCTCCAGCCCCTCTCTGCAGGGTCTGCCTGAGGGCTTCCCAGGAGATGCTCCTTCAGCCCTCTGCAGATCACCTAAGGGGACCGTAGCACCCCAGGGATACCCCCAGCCCCAGACCGCAAGGATGGATGTATCACAGGCTCCTCGGAGAACACCCTGAGGCAGGCAAGTGGGAGTGCTCCGGGAAGAAAGAGCGTGCAGCCAGAGCCCGTAGGAAAGGAACGAATGTTCATTATGCGTTTATCTGGGGCCAGGATTTGTGCAGAGGCCAGGTTGATAATTCACTGCACATTTATGCCAATCAAAGACAAGGCTGCAGGGTGGGTCCCTGTGGGCCCCTCAGCCAGGATGCGGGGGACACAGACGGTTCTCTGTGAGGCGGCAACATGTCCTGTCACACAGGCACAGAGGGGGAGATGATACCGCAGGGCAAAGGCAATACACTCAATTGTTTAACAGATGGGAGTCAACACCAGTGTTACCGGCAATTGAAACTGATGAGCGCGAGTGAGCTGCTGCCTAAAGGCTACAGTGCAACCCATCGAGCGGCACCTGCCACCTCTGCCGTGTTCCTTAGAAAGCACAGCCACAGTCTCTTTGCCATGGAACCAGCAGAGCCTTACCCCAGATGCACCATTAAACTGCAATTTGTTTCTGAGAAAATGGTGTAAAACTAATAATTTTTCTTGAAGAGTGTTCGTGACGTTCAGGAAAGAACAAAAGAAATGTGCTTGTCATTTACCTAAAGTCTGAAGCTTTAAGCTCTGAATACAACAGCTACAGGATTGAGGCCAAAGTCTGGGATGGGAGGGGACGGGCAGGGAATCTCTGCCTTTTCCTGCCCTTCAACTTCACCATCACCACTCTTCAGAACTCAGACCAAACTCAGTCTCTCCAGATGTTTATATAGCCAGGCAGGTGACAATTCTCCCCACTAAAATATGAGTGTCATGCTTTCCAATCTAGCCTGCTTATCTTAACTTCATTTAGAGAATATTCTGCTTAGGACTGGATTTGGGGTGCTCCTTTTCTGAGAAAAGGTGTCAGTTATAGCACCATTAATATATTTCATTAAGAATTTTCTGTCGTATTTTAAGACCATTGGCTCTCATTTGATGGGTAACAAACCCCTAAGAAGGGCCCCTCTGTTTGCTTGACAGGGGAGCTAAGAGGCTCAGAGACACTGGGTGGCCCATTGGTGACAACACGATACAAACAGAACGGACCACAGGCACCTGGGTTCTCGGTTTTGGGGTTTTTTCCCTCAAAAAGAACCAAATACATTATCTTAGGCAAGCGATACAATCCCCCCTTTTTTGTGGGAGATAACTGAGGTCCAAAGAAATCCAGAGAGCAAGGAGAAAATCTGCTTTCTGTAGGGATCTCAGGAATGGGTCCTTCATCAGTGATGGGCCTGGGCACCATGGCAGTGGGGAGGGCAAGGGCCCTGGAGGAGCAAGGCTGGGAGCTGAGTGGAGTAACTGTGGATGGCTCTCTGGTCTCTAAACTCCCAAGGAGACAGCACCGTGCTGAATGTGCGACGCTCACATCCTCTGATCTGTTATGACAAAGGCAGGTACTCACACACACACACACAAACATGCTTACACACATGCACACACACAACCCTCAGGCGTTCTCACATTTGATGTGTGAACTGGACTGGATTCCTGACTAAACCCATTATCACGGGCAGCATACCAGCTAAATGAAGGAGCCTGCGTTTGTTTTCTGTTTATTTTTTATTTCATTTATTCTCACAGTAACCTGGCGAGAGAGGGACTTTAGTTCCCATGTTACTGATTTTATTTCCGAGCTGTAACCTGCCTGCAGTTACCCAGGTCAGAGGCACAGAGCTGACAATTCCAGAGCCAGAGGTCTGTCCATCCCACCAGCAGAGGCAGAGGCTGTCACTACCCAGCCTCGTTCACCCATCTGCTGATGTGAATTGCGAAGTTCATTGCTGCCAGAAATCAGGTGACCACTACAGGCCTTCTCTGCATGAATTTGGGTTATGCTTTTTCAACCCAGATGTTATGAAACACTAACATTAGGGGACTTGACCCAGAGGCACTGTGAGGTTTGTCTAGTGACAGTCAGAAGAAGCAACAGGGCTATGGGGGCACCCAGACCCCCACGACCCACTGCAGGGCTGGTGATGGGTTGCGGGCCAGTCTCAGATGCTGGTTCGCTTGTGTCCTGGCAATAAGAGCTAAGCTGGGTGGGAATCAGAGCTCCGGGAAGAGGCAACAGTTCGCAAAGGCCTGGAAGGGGAGTGGGGGCCTAATAACCCATATTCAAGAGTCTGGTGGATCACAGTGACTAATAATGTCAAGGATAAAAGTCAAGTGGTGCCATCAGCAGGTAGAAGATTCTAGCCCTCACCGTGAGGTGTGGATCCGCTGAAACCTGCAGGAAGGTAGAGCTCAGATTGTCTGAGGGTCTTGCCAACCCCCAGGAGCCCCGGTGAAAGTCACGGAATCATGCTGAGAAGTGTTAACGCAGTTTTGTTTAGAAAGTGAAGCAGTATTGCAAAGAAGGAGGCGAGCTGCACAGATGACCTTGCTACTGACCCGGGCAGCATAAATAGGCAAAAATCAGTCCTAAAAAATAACTGACAAGTTCGCATACATACTAGGTAAGCCGGTAGTGTGTCAAGCTTGAGGAGACTGGATTTGGGATATAATCTAATCTCAGTAAGTCTTCTGTTATTAATTAAATTTGTACACATTTTTGGAGACTGGGACAAGATGTACTGTTTCTCCTTAATCTTCCACAACCAAAAAATACATTTTCGATGTCTGTGCAAACTGTCAACCTGTTTCTCTACTTAATCATTTTTAAGTTGTAATGAATTGCTTTACAATGAAAAATTGATAGCTTTCACAGACTGTCCTGTCTCTTGGGTTCTGCCTCTCGTCTGGGTAGTGGCAGAGGCCAAGTCATTTGCAAGTTGCAAAGCTGTGGTGCAATCACCAGCCCTTTATATTTACACATTTTGTGTCTTGTTAAAGAAGTCCTTCCCTGCCCCAAGAGCTTAAGGATTTTTTCCTATAATGCCTTATAAAAGTTTTATAGTTTTCATATTTAAGTCTAATTCACCTGGAATTGATTTTTGTATACCAGGTGATGTAGGGGTCCAACTTATTTTCCCCCATTGATAACCCAGAATCCTAGCACCATTTTTGAAAAGTCTATTCTTTCCACACTGATTTGTGCCACCAATTTTGCCATAAATCACGTTTCCTCATTTCCCCAAGCTATTTGGGAGTGCTGTTCTGACCACTGTCAATTTGCCTGTGCCCAATAACACTGTAATTTAATTGCTCTAATTTTATAATGATGCGTGATATCTATAAGACCGTCTAATGCATTTTTCTTCTTCTTGTCTGTTATTGACCTTAGCACTTCCAATTACATTTTAGGTTTTAGTTTGCCAAGTTCTATGAAATGCCCTGTTGACATTTTCACTAGAATTGCATTAGATCTATGGTTCAATTTGGGGAGAAGTTTGACATCTTTATAGGACTGAGCCTCTTTATCCGTCTGTTAGCTCTTTATTGTCTTACAGAAGACTTTTGTCATTTGTACCATAATGGACTTGCAAAAAGGTGGTTGTACTTTTCCTTAGGTGTTTTATGTTGTTTTATATGTATGTGTTTGACTGTTATAAACTGTAGACTTTAAGATTTTACATCTTCAAACTCTGCTTATGGGATTCCACTCACTTTGGCACATTGGTTTTATATTTAGAAATCTTTCTATTTCATTAATGATATTTAAGGTGTTTTTATATCAAACACCACTTTCTATGTATCATCTGTGAATAATGAAAGTCATACTTCCCTCTTTCCAGTGTTTATTCATTTTAGTTTACCATCTTGCCTTCTGCGCTAAGACCCCTAGAACAGTGACCACATATAACTGATGACCAAACATCCGCGGCTCCCACCCAACGGCTCCAAGACACAGGGAACATGTGTCCATACCGTAAGCTGCCTTACAGGCATGGAGAAATTCAGTTTATTATCTTAAAAGATTTAAAACCTGATCATATTTATTATATACACTTTTTTTAATTAATTATTTTTATTTTTTTATAGCTCACGGGACATTTTATTTATTTTCTCCCTTTTTTATTATTAAATCATACCTGTGTACATTCGTGCAATCAAGGGGTACAATGTGCTGGTTTCATATACAATCTGAAAT